>PTRB01000106.1:0-102928 GCA_025094155.1 Lichtheimia hyalospora FSU 10163
TGATAAAGTGCGCTTCACCAGATGGTGTGCAAGTTGCTGAACAACCCACGAACTCCTAGACTTTCGATGGCGGTATAGGGGTATCACCACTGCCACAGATCCCATGGCGATGATATAACGGCTTCTGTGCAATAGGAACCTTGATTGAGAATTCCTACGAGCAATGGACAAGGTGATCATAGCAAGCGCTTTAGGTGAATTACGCATCCCAAATGATATGATTACAGATCAATGGCTATATGATGGAGCAGTGACAAAACGGTACATCGTTCGTCATATCACTACAGTACCTTGATACGTGGGCCCTTTGTTGCAGTCGGCTGTGGTGTTGATGACTTCGATGATCGTTGTCGTTACCTAAGTGTTGTCCATCCAACACGTACGGAGAGAATTAGAGATCCTGGACCCCTTGGACACCCTGCTGGCTACTATCATCCGAGAACAAGAAGGCATACCCACAAAGCACAAGGTGGCAAGGCATGCACGTTTAGCGACCAGGAAGCTATCAACTTTTGGCAGCTTCCATTATCAGCTAAACGATATCTCTGGATGGATTTCATCAAGAACCCCCACGAGCATAATGATGAAGAACCAACTCTCTGGGCTGTGGACCAGCCTCTTTGATCAATGCGCACTTTTACGCACACACACACAAACACAACATCATTATTATGATCATTATCATTAGTTTCATTGAGTATAAAATGAAATCATTGTTGCATAAAGAATAACAAGCTTGTTGAAGCCAAAGATCAAAGACACGTTGATTTCTATTGCTGGTCGTTGACTATAGTGCGAACTAGAATCCCTTTTATCCTTTAGATTATTCATACACTATACTCGATTGTATCCTTTACATTTACTCCCTCTCCTTTTTGATTATTTTTCGATTGTTCATTGCAGGCTGATATATATCAGTCTATAGTGAGCATTGATCCCTTTACATTTGACCCTTTTACTGATAGTATTTCTATCTGCCGGTGGAGCTTTTCTTATTTCACATTCCCTATATACACAACGTACCTCCCCGGATATCCTTGAATTATCTCTAGTACCACACGTGTGGGTTCTTGTTTCACTGAATTGAAGGGAGTGGAGAAACGGGAGGGGGAAGCTAATCTCAAAACTATCTAGGACCTAGAAACTCAGAATATCTAGGCTCCAGTTATTTTTTTTGACTAGGACCTTGAATTATACTATCAGCTTTGGTAGTGTGGTATGCAAATATGACATGAACATGCACATGAAGGTAGATTGCATAAACATTATATCCCTCACTCCTTGGACACTTCACAGTGTTACATATATATAGCATACAAGAAGACATAATAAAGTAGCGATAAATGGTCTCATTGTATCTTTTTTTTTTCTTTACACGCACATCACAGGTATGTTGAAATATCAATGACCCAACAATACTTGATATATACCAAGACATTGCTTATGTATGAGAGATCCATGTTGCCAACTTTTATTTCCATTGCCTACAAGAACATAGAATCAAAATCCTTGCAAATGTGCGATTGACCGTCTTGTAGTGATTGAGCATTTGCTATGCATTTCCGAGTCCATCTACGCCTTCGTGTGGATACCGAACGATTCGATGCCTTTTGCGGATTCTTCCATAATCGATCAGTATAGACCCAACCATCATCTCCTGGATGTACCATGACCTAAGAATATTCATTCAATGCATTAGTAGCCATCCACTTATGGTTGTTTAATACTCGCACCTCTATAGATAAAATCCATCAGCATTGGCATATTTAAAAAAAAATGTGATCATGATAGGATGTACTTGCCTATTCCAAGATATGATTCTTGCCATGGTCCATCTTTATCTACCACCCATTCAGAATCTTCTTGCCACTGGAAGCCTTGAGGAGGTTGCAGTTTACAAGGAGATGGAAATGAAAGCGATCCTGACAAGTTGCTCCAAGTGCTTCTCTTATCCCATGGTTCCAGCTTGCATAAAATTAATTCATTGTGCCTAGTAAATCACTTAATATCGTCATACCTTTGGTACAAAGTGTTTGCCACCATCATACGATCGTTGATTCTCAAAGAGGGATACTAAACGAGTAGTAGTAGTGGAATCGGATTCAATTATATCGGGAGTTGATGGAATCACAAGTTGGGATGCGTTCAGTGCTGATATAATCTTGTTGAAAAAGCGACGATCCTGTTGTATGAGATGCATCAATGCTTTGGCGAACCGTGTGTTGGCGAAAAAGACAGCAAGACCAGCAGAGAGCATGATATAATTGAGAGGAATGACAGAGACCAACATGAATGTAATAATAGCAGATGCCACCATAAGTCGCCTAAGCTGAGCCATGGATGCATCAGATTGTGACCAGTGCTGAACATGGTTTACAAGCATGTCGTGTACGTCGGCAAACTCGCCCATGGTATTTTGGATATTTTGTAGATTCTTGCGATACTCGGGTGATGCATTTCCAGACATTGCCAACAGAGGAATACCCATATTGAGTGCATTGGTGAATACACTGCCACCAGTA
Source organism: Lichtheimia hyalospora FSU 10163 (assembly GCA_025094155.1). Taxonomy (NCBI): domain Eukaryota; kingdom Fungi; phylum Mucoromycota; class Mucoromycetes; order Mucorales; family Lichtheimiaceae; genus Lichtheimia; species Lichtheimia hyalospora. Next base: position 2,523 of record PTRB01000106.1, read on the forward strand.
CTGCTGCTACCAGATCCAGGTGGATCATTAATAATGGTGTCAAGCTCAGGTGAATCAGATGTTGTTGGTTCTTGTGAATGTGTACGAATGTTGAATGATGTACTCTTTGTTGGTTGTTGCTTGGTCGTGGCAGATACATGTGTCTCCATAGATACATCATTGTCTTCTTTAAGGGACCCACGTCTTAATAGAAAGGACGTTACCAGTTGTGGTACGACGAACACAAGTTTGGGATATATGCATACAAGACAATACACCACTATGGCAATCCATGTATTCAAAGGATTTTCCCAGCTGATGAGTAGTATAATTGAATCTCGTAAAGCAAAGACGGGTCCACATCTCCCAATAAAACGTGAAAAATTCTTGGCTGTTGTTTGTGGATTGAGTGGTGATTGATGTTCAAGATATTCACTGACAGGCATTTGCTTTGCTGCTTTTTCATTCGCTTCGTTAGATGCTGCAATCATTAAATCCTTGATTAAATCTGTAGTCGATATCTCCCGCCTTGCATCTGCTCGATCATCATTATCGTGTCGCTTCTTGGTTCGATTGGGTGGATTATCACTTTGAATATTCAAGAGTGCACGTTCGGCTGGCGTTTTAGTGTCGTCGTGTATTGCTCGATTCGTTGATATGGCCTTGTTCTTGCATCCATAGTGACACGCATATCCACACTCTAAAAAGTCAACATTGACATGGCTACTTGATCAGCATGATGGTCATTGTAGATCGCTCTCTTCCCTAAAAGTCATTGTCTACCTTTGCATTGTAAACCTTGGGATTTCAATCCCCAAATAAAGCCAGAGCAGTAATCGCAATAAGTGAATCGAGAAAAAGTAGCTAGTTGAAAGCAGTGTCTGTGCTCCATGGTGAAACAAGCAATTGACAACAGTGCATCTTTATTTCCAAAAACAACAATTATATAACCCAGAGAGATGCATACCGAGTACAATGCACCCCACGGTGTTGTGATACACAAACAAAATTTCCCTCTTGAATGGATGGAACGGGAATCTTCCATACAATGGCATTATCTATGCCTATGGCGCATGAAACGCGGGTAATGATCAAGGAAGAGAGGATGGGTAAAGAAAAAAGGACAGCAGAAGATCATAGTCTTTTATAAACAAAACCATGCATGGCAACATCTTGTTACTATCACCCAAACAAAGAAGCAATTCAGAATAATGGAAACTTCTACCAAAACAATAATTTCAAAGGGGTCATTGCCATCCCATGATTCAAGGATCATTATCATTGACTGATGTGTAACAAAGGTCCATCCATGCGCGCATAAGACGATTTTAAACAATTTCCGAGTCCGCAAACTTTATGCAAGATGAATGATTGTACTAGATTACACGTTAACAGGAAAAGGGTGATCGTGTGTGTGTGATGTAAAAAAAAGATTATGTAGGGAATAAAGCAAGCATGAAGTATAATACTATTGTATGGGATGCATAGAATGGTGGTGGTAGTGGTGGTAGTTTAGTCGTGTCGTGGTCGTTCAAGTGATCCAGTGACGGATGTACCAATAGCAGCAGCTACTGCAGCAGTAATGCCAACTGTGGTGTATGCGATCTTTTGTGGTGTACTAACAAACATGGTCAAGGATCGTCGAAGTACATGCTCAACAGGACCACGTAAGAAGATATAAAGCACTACCCAATAGATAGCACCTTTATATGCAAATGAGAGGCGGAATATTCGTCGTGTCCATCGAATCATACGTTGCTCAATACGTTGGATTTGTACACGTAAAGGTGATAATGCATATGCTGACTGAGCAACATCAGGTGGTAATAAATGAGGAAAGTGAGGTGTATGTCGTTTAAATTCGGCAACTTCGTGTCCTTCTAGAAGCATATATTGTTCTTGATCCTTTTTGACAGTAGCAAGTCGATCTGCCAATAAGAGTCCATCAATGCCCATCGAAAGTTCCTCAGATGTAAATGTATAAGGCTGTTGACGTTGATGAGAGTATCCAAGAAAAGATGTCAAGAATGCTGTACCCATGTGTAATCCTGTCCAATGATAAAAGTTCCTGCTCTTGTTGGGAGGCATGGCTGAGAACCACGCAACTTGTTGTTGCTGTTGCGATATGATAGGTGTCATTGAACCTGGAGTGGCGTATTGACTAAGGGTGCTGAATGGTGTTTCTGATAAGATATCATTGGCGTCAAAGAATTCATCTGATGAGAAAGAAGTGCTTCGAGATGGGCGTAAGCTAAGGGGTGGTGATGTCGATCGTAAATCAGGTGACGGTTCCACAAGGGATGGTCCTGTGGCAGGTTTGCCAGTACCATATTCGTGTAGTACTGTATCCTTTTCGATGCACCATTCAAAGTCATCCTCGCCACCCAATTCTATATTATAACTTGATTAGTGAATTATCCTTTCATGCAATCCTATCCGTGCCATGTACCTTTTAATAAATTCTCGGGATCAATATACTCGGTCATTTCTTTAGCCGAAGGGAAGCTGATACGACTACGTGCTTCTTCGCTGATAATGAACTTGACCATTTGCCATAAGCCTTGATACATCCATCCGAAATTCATGACATAAATCGATCCCATCGAGCCGGGAAAACGGTTATCCATGATATCCATAATAGATCTCACGAGTTGGGCATCCTGTGTATCCAAACAATTGAGAATTAACAAACAATCTTGGCTTGATGCATCAACAAAGACCTTACCACGGGTATAAAAGGTGCTTTACCAATGTCGATAACGACTGCCATTTGTGAAACTAAAGGACATGGGTCACCATGGTATTGATTGTTACACGTGATGTCCAGCATGATCTTGCGCACCATTTCCATAACCAAACAAGCATAGGGTTGCATGAGTTCCGTCAGTGTTGCAGCCTTGTCGCGGAATTGAGGAAAGTATCGCATTCGAACTATGGCTATAGGTCTTCCTAGTCGATCTTGCTTGTGAAAGAATGCAAATCCACCATCATCGAAAAACTCGTTTGCCACGGATTTATACGTCATTCGAGCAACACCTTTCTCTTGTCGCCACCGTATCGTATCCAATAAACGTTCATGTGCTTTTGTCTCGTCAAACTGACTCCCACTCAAGTATCGAAATAATGTTACTATATCAATCATAGTTAATATCCTCATTCAACTGGTCTAATAAACAAGTCAACTTGCCATGGTCTTGCAAGTAATCTTTAGCGTCTTGAAGATCTTCGGACGAAAAGTCGAGTAATTCAATGTCACGCTCAAGTCGTTCTCGTAAATGACTGATGTCTTGAGCATGTTCTTGGAATTGTGAGTTGAGAAGAACTGCCTTTTCACGCAGGAAAGGCAGCATATGGGAGAATAAAGTGAAAGAAGAGGAGAGAAATGTTGACAAGCTATTACCCAAAAGTACAATCTGCTATTTCCGGCCATAAGCTCAGCACCCAATGACGATTTCCATTTTTACATTGAATGCCTATTGTTCTCAGCTTGACATGTTGTGTTCGGACCATCCTTTACATTGTCAAATTAAGTTGAAACGTCTCGAGACGTGTTATGTTTCCAACACTTGAGCATACATTTATGCTTGATATGAAACTATTCATTGTTTCATGAGCACAAGGAGTCTATGCAATCATTGTGTCCCAGTGATCATTGTTGTGCCTCCGAGCAAGGCGTCCATTCATATAAATATCGTGTCCATTATCTATCATTCTCATTGAATTCCTGTAAAATAAACATGTTCCAGGGTCTGGAAGCGCCGAATGGCAAAGTTTCAGGAGATCATGTGGATGTGTATCGGTCCATTTTCAAGGGGAGCGCTTCGATTTCGAGTATGTCCCTTGTATATATCAACTTGGCACAGCAGCTCTTGAGTGTCATACAGTACGTAAAAATGATGAATGCATAAACGTATCATGGAACGCTGCTTTTCACATACAATATTGTTGCTGCAATGTTGCATTGCTTTTGGGCTTGTACTATCATCGACCCAGGAACAATGAGCTTCAACTGATCGAAATTCTCATCCTATAACTAGAAAATGATCCATGGGAAGGATGAACTTTTAAGACTATCAAGTTAATACACCACCCTTCAAAGGGTAGTGGAATTTTTCATAAAGTATTCAGAAACTCCAGTGCAGTGCAACAATCACCGCCCTCCTTGGACGCGTGAATGAAAAAAAAAGATTATACATCAAATCCACTTTCATGCATGACACATGAATGTAATATAATGATAAAGGAAGAATACTTGTTACAAATATGTTTACTATGTACACTGGGGAACATGGGGAATCCTAGTAAATGTAGAGATTGATAGCGTTGGTTTCCTGACGAGATTCGAAAGCCATTTGAACATCATCATCCGAGCCAATAGTAATCATGTCGCCATCTTCATCTCGATATTTAAGTGTCATTGACCGCCCATGGAAGGACTTTTCAGAATGACCGACACTGCATTGACGCATCTTGGCTTCGGCACGTTGAATAAGCTCCTTGAAACCAATATTCATGGGTGCAATGACCAGATACAGCTCATTCTTGTAGTAAAGTCGGATCTTGATATTATCCACCAATTCAAACGAAGATGCACTGCTGGTACTGCTACTGCTTAGGAATGCGGATTGTTGTGATACCACATCCAAAGGATGAAGCGCATCTTGATACCACGACTGACTGATATTGGGACTACTCTTGGATCGTGTTCGTGTCATGATGGTGGCACTTGCACTACCAAAATCCTCTTCTGGTAGTTCTTCTTCATCCAAATCAGCTTCAGCAATGCTGTTATCAGTAAAAGGTATCCCTGATGAATCACTTGGTTTACGTGGAATGGACCATGATGAGAAGCTGACACCGCCAATACTGCTACATACGGATGCACGTGTGGAGATGGTGGATGGTGTGGGTGGATAGGAAGGTGATAAGGGTGAGGATGGATAAAAGAGTGGTGGTTGTGGTGATGGTGATGTAAATGAGAAATAATCTTCTTTGCTTGGAAGAGGTGGCAAAATCATTCCCGGTGTACCAGTGCCATGTTGCATGGCTTTTTCTGCTAGTCGACTTTTTGGGTATTCTGCATCATTCTCTTCATCCACCAATCGTGTTGTATCGCTATAATCATCGTTCTGTTGTTGTTCATTGTGACTGTATCCACTAGGATGTATTGATGGTGAGGGAGGTCCCCATTGTGTTGTCATGTCTTCAGTAGGTAATGCTGGTGCAGCAGGGCGTGGTACCATTGTGGATGTCTTTGTATTGGATCCCGACCGTGCACGTGCTTTTTCGAATTGAATACGCTTAGTGAATGCTTCATTCCATTGTTTGAGCTGTTCTTTGTTTCGGCATTTGATTGTGCAAGAAGTGATGGTATAGTTTGATGTCTTGTGATCCCTTTCAGACCAAAACATCTTGAGCATATATTGCCCTACAAAGATTGTAAAAAGTCAATTGATTGTAATAAAATGATTAAAAGATGACAATACCCAGTAAACTCGTATCCGCCACTTGAACCATTTGGGATACAGGAATGCGACCACGTACTGTGAGTGCTTGTGTATTGGCATCTCTGGATTTCTTCTTTTTGACTGAAATGCTACTTGATTTTCTTAAAGGCACATGTTCGCAAATCAATAACGCCTTTTCAAAGAGATACAATTGAACATGGTTCTCAACACTGTGTCTTTCCAAGTCGAAATTCTCATGCAAAAGCAATAAACCAAAGTTGGGGATCTCTCGTTTCCATTTGTCTTTGACTCGATTGATGACATTTTGTACGACTGTAGCATTCTCTTGGCCACGTTTGGTCTCATTGATCTTGGTAGTCACTCGTTGCATAGCTTCCAATCCTTGCTTGAGCTCGTCGTATGTTGCCCAGTCTTCCGGTGTTGCTTTTATTAGCTCCTGGAGTAGAAGTGGGTATTTGCATACACGTTGGACAGGTTTGATAAGCATGGATGGTAACTCGAAATGGGGATTCATAATGTAGGCCAGCTTTTGGAGTTTGTTCGTTTCTTGTAAAATGGTATCTTGAGCTTGTTGGATATTGGCACAATAAGGCTCATACACTGAGAATTCTTCTTCCATGTCGATAATCAATTTTCCAAAGCGTTGTTCAGCAGGTGGATAATTGCCGATGATATCCTCGACATAAGCAAGTAGTCGTTTTTGAAATTTGAGCAAGTTGTCGAGATTAGCGAATATGCGTTTGAGTAGTTGCGCTGGTAAAACATGCTGTGATTGTGCTTCCATCCGATAATACTATCGTGTGGATTGCCAAGTCAACAACCATTGAGAATCATGGCATTTATCTTGCTTACCTCTAATGCATCGAGATCCTGTACATATCGACGTTCTGTATCTAATATTTCTGTCAACACTCTTTCACGAGTGTTGGAGCTATCCATGGATTTGACATGTTGTTGTTGTTGTTCATTGTCTTGATTCAATTTCTTTAAAAGATGTTGTAATGTATGAATGACCTGTTGAAAGGGGAAAGGAGATGGAAAGGGACGAGATAGATGGAAGAAATCAGAAAACAAGAATCTCAACATCCATAAAAAGCAAAGCAACTTTACCTTGTGGAAGCCTTGTTCCTCATTTTGGAAAAGATCATTTACAGTAAACAAATCCTTGTGATCCATGCCGAGTTTTCCATGACATGCCACAATGAAATGGCCCACACAAGCTTGTGGATTCTTGATGGATCCATCACGCTGGGTATAATCGATAGGTGATTGGGGGCATAAGACATTGAATAATTGACATAGCGGAGCACCCTTTTTGCATAAAGATTCGAGTTTGGTAACTGGATTCTCATTGATGGTTGTTGCCAAGGTGACGGTGGATAAATGCACGTCGAGACCTGGAACTGATGATTTCAATTCAAGAAGGATAGCATTGCATATGTTGGGTAGCGATGTAAAAGTGTTGTCGTTATTGTTGTGCATGATTGGGTGATACACACACGGGAAGCAACCAGTGAAGCAATGGCGAAATGAGTAATGAGTAAATGAAGTGAATGAGAGAAAAAGACAAGTGAAATGAAGAGAAAGAGTGGTTTGTAAGAAAAAGAGAAAGGGTTTAAGAGGGGGGAAAAGCAAGGAAGATGTGGAAGGGGTGCCAAAGTGTGTGCGTTTGTCTTGATCTTGAACGGCACACCATGCGGATGGCTTCCATTGTTACACTTTACTCCAAACATCCGTGCATTATTACTACCCTTGCTTACATACCCTATTTCTCTCTCTCTTTGATTCGATCTTGTTTCCCCTTGATTTTCATCCTTTTCCCCCCCCTCTCTATCGACTCTCCCTGATTGTGTGATCGTCTCTCTTATTCCTCCCCCACGGCATTTCCTCCGGGCGTATTTATGCATCGGATCTTCTCCTATACCTACTCTTCTACTTGTAGGGGTTACTTATATACCAATCGTTAGAAATAATATTAACAATAGTATGTTCGATCCCATATTGAGAGGCAAACTATTGATGGCATCATTTCTTCACATGCGACATGTTAATTTGTGGTGAAGCTAAATTGAGACATTGGCATGATTTGTTTGTTCTTGTTTTGATTGTAACCATCCCGGTCCACCCCCCAAAACTTTATTATACTACTTGCTCCTTTCCCGAGAAAGATTTTCGGATCATTGGCGCACATCGTCTTGGCGTTGCACAGCAAAGCAATGGGTCGTTGAGAACACAATGAAACCATGGTAACAATGTCCATTCGTTTGTTCAAAAGAGACAATGATTACAGATAATCTTTGTTACAAGAGAGTGGTGTTATCCTTTCGGCTTTGTATGCCAAGTCATGTTGCATAAGATAACATGCTGCAGTACATGGTTTGCTGTTGTTTTCTTGATGCAAAGGACGACAAAAGCCAAATCACCCTTTCCCCATTTTGAGCGAGAACATCGAGAATCCTCATTCATTTTTGGTGCAGGTTTGAAACATGTGCTAATATATAATAAAGGTCCCTGCAGTGTAGTGCATTACAAACGAAAAAAGACATTGTGAATAAATACCGCCATCTCCTTTTTTGCCGAAAAAAGGCGCGTTCTTGCTCGATATGAGCATTGAATATACCAGGCATTGTAAACTTTTTCCCAACCAGAGATAAGTACCTTTGCACCGGTTGCATTGCTTGAACCATCCATTCGGATATGCCTAGTAGTAGTTATCATGCATTGTGTTACAGATCACAGCTATAGCTATTGGAATCTTGATTGTCATATTACTCTTATAACGCGTAATGAGTGTTGTACACTCATGATTGGAGTGTTTTTTATCGCTGCATGAATCTGGGAAATGGCGAGCAATCGTGTTGGATAGTACATGCACATGAGAATTACAAGTCCCTGTGAACCATCATCTGTCATTTCAACATAAGCGCCATGGAAAATGGGATCAGGCGATGCATTATTGTTGTAAGAGTATATAATCGGATGGCACCAAATACACGCACATGCAACCGGGGCCCAGTTATCAAACACCCCAATCAGATTTCTTTTATCAGCCTGCTGCAAAAAGTCGTGTACCAAAAAGAAAAATGTCGTGCAGAGTCATCCATCACCGATAAGAAGAATCGCATAAAAGCGTAAAGACTCGTGGATAACACTCTCTTTCCCCAACATTTACTCTTTTGCACTCACAAGAATGTTGCCTTCCACCCGAATGAAATGGTCAGGATCAATACCAGGACAATGCCGTATTTGTGGATCCATCAATCATCAAACAAGGGTACATAGGGTATCAGATTGCCTATCGACATTCACTCTCCTCATTTCATTGTCTTTAGAATTGTCCCGTATCGCCATGAAAACTGGCTCATTGTTATTTCCTCAATCAAGAAATCTAGTCTATGCTTCTAGTGAAAGTTGTGTAATATAAAAAGAAAAACCATAGAATGAATTTGTATCCAGAAAACTGGCCATTCCCTTTTTGCGTACGACTCCACAAACAGTTTCCCATTATAGGCTGGATTGTGCAATACATGTGATAATCTTGTCCCTTGTGAGCTTCTCTACAGCATGGTCTTGATCATGGCCGTTGCAGCACGCACTCCATATGGAACTTGCCGATCTTTTTGTTTAAATGTTGCATCCGTTACAAGTTGAGCATGTGAATGAAGACGCTCGACTTCCTATTTCATAAATTCTGTGTATGAATGATTTGTTGCGTGAGAATATAAACCCATTCCTTTACCTTGTGAAGAGCTGATTGTAATCGCTTATTTTCGGTAATCACAAAGGCTTGCGCTTCGAGATCGCGTTGACTTGATCGATGACCAAAGTTGGGTGATCCAATCAATGTAAGTGAAATATCATCATTGCCTTGAAGGGAAGCCCATAATCCTTTGGCGTGATAGGTCCATCCTTGTCTACCATATTCTTCAATTGAGATTTCATTGCTGCGACCTGCACGTTTAACATGATTGAAGAATTGTTTCTCGATCCAAGTGTAAGCTGGTGGGAGATAACGTGATACACCTTTGGAATTGAAGAAGCCATTGGCCTAATAATGATGATAATTTCTCATGGGTCATATGTATCAATGCATGTTAATAGATGAATAGATTACCTTGGGTGATGCTGTCAAGAATCGAAATCGAGCTGGTGCACGTAAAATCATGGCTTTATATCGATCAGTAAAGTTGAAATAACCCGAAGTCAAATGAATAGTCCAATCTTGTTTAGCCATTCCCAAGAATTTCATGGTTGCTTTTTCATCTTGTCGAATACCCAAAGGACCCATTTGTATTACTGGAAGTATAGCTGTGTCAGTGTCTTCTGATGGGTTCTCATCATGTCGATCCATTTGCTGTCGGATAAACCGGACCAGCCGGTCATGTGCCTGTCGTTTAAATTGCCGGCTTTCAAGTACTGGATCAGGTGTATCACTTTGTATCGCTAAATTTCCCTTGGTATCAAGTTGATAAGAAAAGGAACGCACCACATGCATCAAATCACTATAATATGACGCCAATGGTTCATGCTTCTCAAACATCATATATCGATCCTGACGATTGGTGAAATAATCCCGACTCAAATTGGCACTGGAAAAAAAACCCATTAGCAAACATTATGCTGTGATATATATATAAGTCTACTTACCCACTAAGCATCACAGAATCATCAAATCCATAAATCTTGAGATGCATTAATCCAATTCCTTCATTGAAACGTTGTGGTAATGTCTTCTTTAGTACACCCGTTAAATCTGGTGTATGGTATAATGACACTTGTACTCGATCAGGGAATGATTTAACGAGTGATGATAGCAACGTGACAGAGCTTTCGCCTTTGGATACACGAGTGCCTCGGAGTCCATCAATCAGAATATGTGCTTGTAGCTTATCGGATCGACTCAATGCTGTATGCAAGGTTTCCACCTATTCATCATCATCTTAATATAAGCTTATAACTCTAGTTCTGGTTGCGCTTTTTCATACCAATTCTTTTTCAGCATGGCCAATATAAAGCGCAGCAATAAATATACGTTCCTTTGCAGAGAGAATACGAGTCTAGTAGTAGAAACTGTAAGCATAGTATTATCACATCATGATATATTATATACCTTCAGTTCCGAGTAAAAGTCGCTTGGTTCATATAAAGGTGTAATGTTGTTGCCAGAAGCATAAAACGTGGGTGCAATGTCTTGCAATGGTTGAAAGACTGAGAGAGGGGGTCGTTCTAATAAGGTCGTTGATCGTTGCAAGCATCGAGTTGTTGTATGCAATGCGCGTAAAGAAGAAGTACAGGGTGGCACGACTCGAAAGAAAGTCTTGCAAAGAGACATTGGGAAAGGATCGTTGTTGTTTTTGTCGGCTCGTTGACAGCTGCAAAGAAAGAAATCAGCGCTAAAGAGAGAGAGCTGTTGTGAGATGCATTGCTCCATTCCCCCGTCGTCATCCAATCCCAGCACTTGACAACAACCTGTTGAAGCCCAATCCTTTTCTCTTTCAATTGAACCTATGCTGAAATCAACAACTCTTTAAAATGAGCTTGTCATATATATGACTCTCGAACATTAAGTATAGATAATATAATGAATTGCATGCGATGCTTGTAAACTTTATAATGCATTGTAAGAAGATGAAACATGAATCTATTATTGGGTCTCTGGTGGTTGAAGGATAGATTGTGAAAAGGATCGGATATTGGGATCATAATGGTCCTTGTACAAGAATAGTTCGTAGAGATTGGTACCAAATGGATTACAGAGTTCTGGATCTTGAAGGTATGGCATGTATACACCACTAGCTGCACGGTCTTCAGATTGTACCAGGGCATCCAATCGTCGATCTTTCTAATCATGTTGTCAATCATTTGCATTTCTTTCAACATCCCATTGTCCACTTACACTTATCAGTCGCTTGACCAATTGCATGCAGTTGCCTACAGTCTTGGTAGGCATATTAAGTGCCACAATGCAGAACCGCTTAATGAATGCAGCCATACGATCGATGGGTATCTGGCGTTTCTTGACAAACATCAGTTCCAGACCACGGATTAACATGTCGCTTTCGGATGCAGCGTCAGGATTTGGTTTATGCTCAATCATGTAATGGAATGTCGACTCAAAGAGAATCTCATACAATGCTGAATAGTATTCCTTGAGATCGTATGTGACAAATGCTTCACCTATATTATCCGAGTCAGTACACATCACGTGAAATTTGCTTTAAGAAACTTGCCTTGACCAGAGAGTAGTTCAAATGCAGTGATGATGCACAATAAGCGTTTCCGTGTACCAGCACCTGCTGTGCCTTTACTCGTGCTGTGTTCAAGACTGTCCAATACTTCTTTGAGTGCTGCAAGCAAATCATCAAAAAAGTCGACACTGATCAAATGGGCAAACCTAAATTAAAGTGATCAGTAACAAGATCATCGATATGGCATCTTGATACGTACTTGCCCAAACCTTGCAATACAGCTGGCAATAAGGGGGAAGTGGCTTGCTTTTTGAGGATACGGAAATAAAAGGCAAAGACCAGTTTCAGGGTCTCCGTGTGCTAATAAGATCAATCCCCATGATATGAGAATACGGAGCTATCAACGTGCTCAAAGGGCGAAACGTGCTTACCGTTTTTTCCCTTTCTTCCTTGTCAACCACAGCTTCAGCTTCCTTCATTTCCTTTTCCACTTCTTTTGTCTCCTTGCGTGCTTTGCGTGCTTTCTTGGTCAAGAACTCCTTTTTACGTTTCTTGTTTTGCTTATCCTCATCTCCGTGCTTTTTGCTGGCTTCAGGTGTCAATTCATCCTTGAGTCGTAAATGAAGGAAGGTGTTGATGACATTTTCATGCACCTGATAGTTTTTGCTCTTGATCATGCGAGTGATCATAGTAACTGCATCCAATGATACACGTCCCGTTTCATCCTCTTCAAATACGCTGATGATTGCTTTGCTGCAAAGATCCGCATCCTATAGCATACCTAGTCAGCATATGATTTAAAAATAAAGAAAATAAATGATCCTTACCTCGTTCCATTGAACTGTGCTCATTCGAGTGACAATAGACATCATCAGATTGAGTCGGAAGTTAAAGTGAGTTTTGGTGGTGAGCAATTCACAAAGACACTTGACAGCTACGGTGATCATGCTGCTATCTACTTGGGCGGACTTTTTCTCTAAACACGAGGAGTTAGTATCGTTCATTGTTATGCACCCATCAACCATGACTACATACTGAGCAAGAGATCCAAGTCCTTGAGATAAAGTTCATAGTTGTGTAATAAAGTCTTTTCAAACTCTCGAAGTTTCTTGACATCCTTGGATACTTTAACAGCTTCTTCCTTCTCAGTCAATGGGCGGATACGATAACTATACATGGGATAAGTTCTTCTTGTTATCATTTTCCATTTTCAAATGACAATTACCCTGGAATGATATCTTTGTATACTGCAAGCTGAGTGAGAAATGCAAGTTTCTTGATGGTAGGATTGTTGTCGGCAGCAATTTTACGCAATGCTTTCAATTGAATGATCTAGTACCATATCCGTGTGAGATATGAATCAACACGCATGCATTCAATGACTTACATTTTCATCAGGATCCTCTTGAATTCGAGTAGCGATTTGTGCGAGTTCTTCCTTTTTGGCCAAAACGTATTGTTTCTTAGTGAGTTTGGGTGCTTGTTCTTGTTCTTCGACTTGCATTTGATCCTCGACCGCTTGTTCATCTTCTTGTTGACTCATTTCATCAGCAGATTCCTCTTGCTTCTCTTGAGTATCCTCCTGATCCACCTTGACGATTTTTCCCCCAGGTAATTTAATAGGCAACCGTTCCACGAAATCCTTTTTGGTCCATTCATTGCCAACTTTACGAGGTTGCAACTCGTAATCCATTTCCTCATCATCCGAATCGACGTGCTTGCGCTTTTTAGATGGGCGTGTAGGTTCCAAATTCTCGAGTTCATCCTCAATATCGCTGATGGATGTTGGTACATCTTCCTCCATAGGTTCTTCCTCATCCGATGATGAAAGCACAATGGATGCCACATCGTCACTTGCCATGTTTTCAAGATCATCATAATCGTAATCCTCTTCATCTGATTCTGACTCATTCGATGGTTGTTGTTGCTGCTGTTCTTGTTTCTTGTTTGATCCAGGACGTTCGATACGTGGTTTCTCATCACGGGTAAGATTCCTACAAGTCGTATAATGAATACAAAGGTCACGTGGTTCATGATCAACTTACTTTGTGATAGCCTTGGAGTCCATGGACTTTAAAAAGCTGCCAAACTGCTCATTCTCGGCAAAGAACGCCAGATCCTCGTCTGAAATGTCAACGTCGTCATTCTCGGCTTCAGGCACGGGTACATAGTCTGGAATCTTGTCCTATAAAAGGCATTGTGAGCATGATCGTTGGCATGACACGAAGCTACTCTTACCATTGGATCTCTTGACTTTGCATTCTTTGATCCCGGTTTACTGATGGCTTTTTTAGCAGGTTTCTCCTTGGCTTTCTTATTGGAAGCTTGTTTGCTCTTGTTGGCAGCCTTGTTGGTCTTCTTGATCGCTTGTTTCCCAGCCATGTCAAGTACAACAAAGGATAAAAAGAAGTTGGAATTTAGCTGGTTGCTACTGCAGATGGACTTTTTTGGATTAAAAGAACCCCGCCACTTGCAACATTTTGGCAATGCACATTGCTTAGAGTCCCTCCCCCCCACCCAACATTCAAGTAGATATAGAAGAATATACAATCTTTTCGATTTGTAAATGTTGTTGTCAATTCAAGACTAAACTGAACATAGCGTATTGGTATGTACGAAATTGGGTCGCTATATGCAAAAAGGTCGCCATTATGAGTTGTTCTCCTCTTTTTTGGATGAAGCATGTTGCTCTGGATTGGGAACGCCAGGTGGTGGTTGTGGTGGTGGTGTTGCGGTAATATTTGGTATTCCATAATACAAATTGGGCAAAGATGCTGTTGTTGTGGGATGCTGGGGCAAACTAGTACCAGGAATAGAGCTTGGAGCAACATTGGCTACAGGAGTGCCTGTGGATACTGATGCCTGTTGCTGGAATTGATGATATGGTACAGGGACAGCCACTGGTACAGGGACAGCTACATATTGTTGACCAGGTGCTCCAGGTGGTGGTGTAGGCATGGATACACCAGGATACAATGATTGAAACATTGCTTGACTCATCAAGGGGTGCGCATTGGTTTGTGCCAGATGAGGTGTTGATTCAGCACTGCTGATTTCCGATGGACTTGGCGAGACATTCTATCAATAATCATAATCAATGTTACATATATCATCAATAAAAGTGGCAAATACTAACAGGAAATGGAGGAATTGGCATCACTGGTGTTTGAGATGAACTACTATCACCACTAGGAGCAGGAGTAATATTGATAGGCAATGTGCCAGTACCCAACGGGTTCCCTGGTAAGCTTGTTGGATCGTCGTTGGGTGTGTTGACCATTGGTTGTTTGCCTTTTTCCAATGATGATCTTGATGTATCGTACTTGTTCTTGACATGTGATCCACCAGCAAGCTCGTACAAACGAATCTTGTCTGTGCGTGATGCACTCGAGATCATTGCACCATAGTCATCCACGAAGTCACCAACTTGTTCCATACCATTAAATACTGGGTCCTGAAGGTGTTGAGGATCGATACCGATATGTGATGCCAATGTTTCAATATCCATTTCGAGATTGTCAATGTCTTGAGAAATTGATTCAGCCGACTTGGATGCTGAGTTGAGCGTATCCGTAAAAGCTTCAATGTTTGCATTTGATTCTGCTGCTAGCATAGTTTCCGATAAGGGTTGTTGTGGTGATGCTTGTTGCTGTTGTTGTTGCTGCTGCTGGAACGTGGAAGGATTCAATGGTGACGATGGCGAAGCGGGAGCCGATGACATGCCTGCTGAACTCATTCCGGGTAACATTGAGTACGAGAGCATTAATGCTGACGATAGTGCTCCTTGAAGCCGAGCATTTTGATCCATGTAACACCTACCCGAAGGATCACTTGTTGCACCTTGTTGAAGAGACCCGATCGCATCCTTCATTCCAACGAGACTTGCAGCTTCTTCAATCAGAGCAGTTGGTAAACGTCCTTTAAGAATATTTCCTGTATGATGCCATAATATAGAGGGCAAAGCGAAAGTATATACAATAATAGAGATAAATATTAAAAGAGAGAGAGAGAGAGAGAGAGAGAACGGAAGTGTGTATGTATGTTGATGAGGAAAGGAATATCATATGGTGTCTTCCCCCTTTTCTCTCTCAATACAGCAATGGGTTCTTTGCTTGCCACTCACATCATGGTCGAGACAGGATAAAAAAGGAGAGTAAAAAAGAAAGAAATATAACCATACCTGCATCCGATTTCCCAAGTAAACTGATATATTCATTGTTCTTTCCAAGCATAAAAGGTCCATTCAATTGTTGATGTGTCGCTGCCAAGATATTGTTCTCACTTGAAAACACGGTCGTCAAGAATTGGAGTATCTTTTCAATCACATCCTTATGAAGTTGATGTTTTTCACGAGCTGCCAATGATTCTTGCCACAAATACGAATTGTCACGTTGCAATGTGCGTAAATCAGAGCTGATGGCGGATTGATGCTTGCGAATCGACGCAATATCTTTAACAAGTGATGCTAATGTCACGTGGTCATTATCACCATCCTTGTCCTTGTTACGTTTCCGAGACACCAATAAGAGTAAATCGGGTCGGTTTCGACGAAACTTATCATGGCTGAATTCCCAAAGTTCTCGCTCGTTATCTGGATATAATACACCTTGCTGAACGGTTGGCACTTTGTGAAAGTCGTACATATTAAGTTGGCGAACGAATGATGCAAAAGTATTGTGTTTGTAGTAACGTGGTAACACTGTCTTTGCAAAGAGCTCATGGTTTTCGACTAAATATGACATGATAAGCTACAGGATACAATTATTCAATAAAAGGACTTACCAATGAATGAGCTACCATCAGGTGACCAGCGAATAAGATTGTTTGTCGAAGTCTCATCAACCATACTAAATTCATGATGAATACACATATGCAATAATTCATGATAATAACAATCTTACCTATACAACTTGTTCAAGAAAGCAGGTACTCCACGTTGAACTGTACCTCGGGTGGTGGAAGAGGATGTAGTTATGGGTGATGCTATCTCATCGGTTTCCTCCAACTCGTCCTCATCGTCGTTGACATCATCAGTCGTATGCTTTTTTCTCTTGGATGCTTGCAACACTGGATCCTTTGTGTCATCGGCAGCACCCACTGGAATAGCAGAGGATGAATCTACCGAGGAGGTAGATGATACTGGAGAGCGACCACGTTTTTTACTGTTGCTATTGGACACATGCTGCGTTGCCTTGGTTGCACGACTAGAGGATCGAGGCATTGAAAGATGATTGCGAATCGTCTACTCTTTTTAAAATATAAGAAGCTGTTTTATACGCGTTGGCAAACTTTGTAGAGTGTTCATTACCGTTGTAATGTGCTGGGTCGTCTATTATCGTTCCGTTTTTTCCCCTCAACTTTAGCGATCTAAACAAGAGTTGGAATCTCGTCAATGAGTACATTTGGAAAGGAAAACTTGCATACAAGAGTGATATATACTTTAAACTCGTTTTTGCCACACAGAGAGCACACAAAGGAAAAGGAGTTGGCCAACAAGTGTCGCCAGATTTTGATTCCGAGCGCGACATTGTCGTTGCACACGATCATATTCCCCAGCATCTCCTCTACCTGAGATGTTTGTAGTCTATCATTTGCCATGTTTATCCCTAGTTGCCCACTCTAACAAGTCAAATAAATTGCCATCTGTAAACATGATCACATCTTGAAAGTCACTGATATAAAGATAGAATATCGCACTCTTGTCATCATTCATAATGATAAAGCAGACTTTGCATTAATGGATTTCATTATTTTATATATACAAAAGTAAAGACATACTATCAAAGACAATCTATCCTTGCACGGCAGCTGTAGCTTCATGCATCGAATGTGATTTCGAAAGTGGTAATCGTTTGCGACCAAATGTCGTTTGTCCTTTGAACCTTGATTTGGTGGGAGTCTCAGGTACACCAATTTCAATAGCATGATTGATTGCAAGGTTTAGTTGCTAAAAGTATCGTATGAGATGATAGTCCGTGTTTGTCTCATATATCAGTACTTACAATGGCTAGTTTATATTCAAAGTCATAGCTTGAATATGTCAATGCTGTTTCCCACAAATGTCGTGCTCGCTTCAAGTCGCCTAGATACCATGACACGATACCCGATTCCCTAAAGAGATAAAGGTTAACAAATGGGATATGATGGATTGTGTATCTATGTCATAGTTTACCAATATGTATAAGGCATAATCCATTTGGAGTAAGTGATGCGATCCTTGTGATCGACAATCCAGTTCAAATGTGCAATGGCGTCACTACTGCATCCCAGGCAGTTTAGAATGTTGGCTTTGATAAGGAGCAAGATGGCTCGGTGATCATAATAATTGGGTGGTGGGATGTCAGGTACCAACTCGAGCATGCGTACTTGATATTCCTTCCTTTCTCGCTTGTAAATGATATTCAATGTTGTTTCCACTTGTTCCAAGCATTCTTCAAGCTCGTTCTTTTGCATGCATGGGAACAAGTTCCAAAGATAACAAATCTCAAAACCGGGGAGGAAGAAATCCATATCTTGATATCCACTCTTTTCAAAGAATGCAATGCGATGGGCGACAAATTGCTCAATTTGAGTCTTTTTGGTTCCAAGCAACGTGGTTGTCTCAGCAAATGCAAGGATAGCTTCACTACGGTTGCCTAGCATCTCCATGCATGTGCCATAAAAGTACTTGTTGAAAGCAGGTGAGCCATATTGACCTTGTAGCTCCACAGCACGCAAGGCAGCACTGGCCCAATCCAAATCCACCACACAGTTGAATGCCATCTCGTGAGTTGCAAGTCGACCCATGGTTGATTCAGCCCACGAGGCACCTTGGCTGACTTTGTATGTATACAGGAATGATTGTTGCGATAATGGAATGTTGCGTGAGAGTCGTGAGATTCTACCAGCGAAATACAAGAATAATGCCGAGTTGGGGAATGTCTTTTGTGCTTCAAGAAGTATCTCGATAGCTGGTTGCAGCATTTCCCTAGTAAGCACCTGAGGACAATACGACATGAGCGTAACGTAATATGTAAGCAACCTAATGCATCCATGGTTAACCTATCGGCTTGTTAATCGTTTTCACCAATCTATATAACTCACATCATGGCAGCCAGGGGTGAACGAATCCGTTGACCATCCATGCATAACTTGAGCAATGCAAATCCAAGGTGTTTATCCGCCTTCCATCCAAATGCAGAGATAATCTTTAAGATCTTGGGAGGCAACGAAGATAGGAGCAAATGTACTGAACCAATACTATAAAGCAATGACAATGAGCCTATGCTTACAATATCCATAATCCATTGTTCATTTACCCAAATTGAATAGCTGAGATGGTGTTCTTGTCCATATACGTGTTAAACTCTTGTCCCATCCGCTTATATTCTTGCCACACTAAACTATAGCTGCTGTATGCTAAATGAAGAATGAGATGCATTAGCCATGT
Source organism: Lichtheimia hyalospora FSU 10163 (assembly GCA_025094155.1). NCBI lineage: Eukaryota > Fungi > Mucoromycota > Mucoromycetes > Mucorales > Lichtheimiaceae > Lichtheimia > Lichtheimia hyalospora. The sequence goes on from PTRB01000106.1 coordinate 21,587, forward strand.
TTGTGCTACATGTGAAATATTCAGTTTGACACTTACCACGTCGTAGATTTAATCCAGCCTTCAAGTATCCCACTACAGTCTCTTGGTGTAAATGCAACATGGCCATCAATAAACAGCATTCTGATCTGACAACGTGAGCACGTAGGGCACCATTTGGAATGAATTCTGGCTTCTTGTCACGCACTTCCTGAGGTAAAGGTGCAGTGTTGGTTGGTAGACCGGTTGTATTGGATCCCATCAAGTTGGTGATATACAATGACACAGTGTCTTTGAGAGCTTTCTTTGCGGATGCTGCATCGATTTGACCAGTGGCAAATTGATAGGTGGAAGTCAACTGAGTAATTGCATCTTCGGTATTATCACCATCGGAGGTCTACATACGCATTGAGTAATGCATTTCATTTAAATCGTCATGCTGCTTACCGAAAGTGCTATGCATAACATGTATAATTAATATTGAACTGTGGTCCATTCCCATGCCATGTATCTTACCTTTAATAAAAGCCATGGTGCCCAATCCAAGTGCATATAATGGATCACTACCATCACTTTTAATTAATATTCAACATGATCCATCTCGTATACTTACTCGTTCGCCTGCGATTTAAATGATGCTTCCGCTTCACTAAAGCTGTTGCTAAAAAAGGCATGGATTCCTTTCAACATGGTCTCATCTAACAACAATGTCAATATTGCTTTCCAACAAATCCTTCATCCTTATCTTTACCTGCTTGTTCTTGTTCTCTTGGATTCAATGTATTTGGTTGAACACCTTTCTTGTTTTCTTCATTGGTTGGAGAGGATGGTGATGGTGATGGTTCTTCTTCTAATGGTTGATCCTGCAACTCTTCACTATACATTGGATTCGTGGCTGGTGGTGTGCCTGGTGTAGGTGGAGTAATGTAATCGGCCATATTCTTATCGGCAGGCAAGTCGATATGCACGTGATGGTGTTGATGATCGGTAGGCTTGTCATTGGTTGTTTCTTCTTGAGGACTGAATTGAGCTGGTACAGGTGTAGTTGGTTCACTATCCACATCTACTGATTCTGGTTCAGGAATATGGATCTCAGCAGGTTGATGATGCATATGTTGATATTCTTTGTGCTCGGCTTTATCACGGGCTGCTTCAGCTGCTGCAATGATTTGATCTGCACGTGCATTTCTACTGGGTCGTGGACTTTCAGGTTCTTCTTGAAGCATTTCCACAGGTGCCTTGTTTTCATTATCATCCTTGGCAGCAGCTACTGTTCCACGCAACGCACTGAGCACCATAGATAACTCATTGTTTTCTCCCTTGTTGACAACACCATCCTCTTCTTGATCATCCTCCTTTATCTCATGTGATGGCTCATTCTCTTGCTTTGGTTCCTCCTTATTTTCCTCTGCTTTTGGCGACTGTGGTTCCTTTTTCCCTTGCTTAGAGTCGGGTTGCTGATCATGTTGCCTGATTTGTATACTACGCCAACCCGTTTTACGTGCTGTCATGACAGGTGGCATGTCACCGTCTTTGGGGGAATCCCGGTCATTTGCTGCAATTGACGCCATGAATATGTCGAATGACTTCCGAGAAAGAAAAGAGAAAGAAAGGGAAAGTGTGTGGAGTTGCCAAGTATGACAAGCTTGCTAGCAATGTAACACCAGCATCAATTTGATCTCACAAATGCATGTGCTTTTCTTTGTCAACTATTGATCAACCATTAATCATCCATGTCACATATTTCCATCACATTTGCTCCCTTTGTTACTATGCTTCATCAATGGGGACCTTGATTATGCGAATTGTAATGTGTCAGAAACTTGACAAGAAGAGCATTGTCGGGGTGACAACATGAGAGAACATTAATTTGGACACGTGACCTTGGATCGACTGTTGCCTAGCAACTACCACCAGAGTATTTCGTATTCCCCAACCTTAAAATCGTATTGTCAATGTATGTTAGTGTGCTTTGATGCTCAGAAAAGATATTAGTTTTTAGATTGAATCGAAGCATATAGAGTGTGATGCAGAATTAAAGGCATTGGGAACTTGGGACTAAAAAGAGCATAACATGCTTTGCCATATTTAGGCACTAGCACAATTGGAGTGATCTCAAAACTGATAACCACGAAACAATAATGGCAGATGTTGATGAATATTGATTCTTATTATATGTATTAAGATAATGATGATGATATGCATGACTGACTATAGCGGTGGTATTTAAGAGACTGTACAATGTAGTGGCGTTATCGAGTTATTGGTTGAGTAGGGTGAAAAGGGTGTCTAGTTCATCGCTTGTTGGTGGAAGTATCTAATCACACAATAATGAGTGCATGTTATTTATGCTTTTATCCTCTCCATTACCTCTTCCAGTTGAGCCAGTAGTCTGAGAGCTTCACGATACTCATTTTCCGGCAATGTGTAATCATTTTCATCTACATGGATCTTTCGTAAGTAATCCTTGTTCCATGTCGAATGTATTATTGCATATTACCAGCATCCTCAATATCATCCCTTGCAAACTCGACATTCTCAACTTGAGATGATGACTTTTTGTTAACCATATCTTGGATCAATGGCTCCATTTCACGAGCAAGGTTCCTTCGTTTAGCAAGAAGTTCTTCAAGCTCTGATCGTACATCCTTTTCCAAGTTTTTCTTTTGTAGGGCCAAATTGTGGTCAAATTGTTCTGTAGATCCCATATCAGTCTCTAGTATATCCAGAAAAAATACCATATAACACCTTACCACGACCAAGACCATCCAGGTCATTTGGACCACTATCTCGTATCCTAGAATTCTTGGCAACAATGGTTGCTGTTTCTCTAAGTGACTATTGAACAAGGTGAGCTCATTATTCTTCAACATTGCATGGAAGTTTACATACCTCTTCGACACGCTGTTGTACCATGTGTTCTACTTGTGGACCCCACTTGTTGTTTCTCAATTCTTGTTCGATCAGCAAGTTGCTCGCCTCTCGCATGCTACCTAGCCATCGATAAATCTGTGCAGCGTTTTCGATTTTTGCTGGATCGCCATTGTACTTGTTCTGCATGGGAGAAGTGAAAGAAGGGGATGAAAATACAAACGCATTGAAGTTGCACGTGTCACACACCAGATCAGTTTAGTTTTCAGGCAAACATGCCCAATGTAGATATTCCCCCCCACCAACTGTTATATTCCAAAATATATTGAATATGTTTAAAAACAAGATGCGTTTATATTATTACATTGTGTGTATGTGTGATGATGATGAATTATGTATCTACTTTAAGAAAGGATATCTGTACAGAAGATGGATATGAGAATAATATATTAGGTGGCAACATTGAGCGATTGTTGATGAACAAGCTCGCTATAAATGCCATTCAATTTGAGTAGATCCCAATGAGTGCCTTGCTCAGCTACGCGACCATCCTTGACAACACAGATTAAATCAGCATTTTGGATGGTAGATAGTCTGTGCGCGATTGTTATAGTTGTACGTCCACCTTCACTGACAACCTTGTCGAGAGCAGCTTGAACGAGTTTTTCAGATTCACTATCAAGGGCCGAAGTTGCTTCATCCAATAACAACACCTTTGGCTTACGAATCATCGCACGAGCAATAGCAATACGTTGCTTTTGACCACCCGAAAGTTGTGAGCCCTTGTCACCCACTCTTGTATCGTATCCTGATGGTAAGCCCTCGATAAACTTGTGAATGTTGGCAGCACGGCATGCTTCCTCGACTTGAGCTTGTGAAACTTGCTGATCATCTTCAACACCAAATCGAATATTATCACCAATGGACATGTCGAATAATACTGGTTCTTGTTGCACTATCGCCATATGACTTCTCAGATTACCAAGAGTATATGTGTTCACACTGTGATCATCAAGTCGAACAGTGCCTGCTGTTGGGTCATACCAACGTAACAACATGCCAATTGTTGTTGACTTGCCGCATCCTGAAGGACCAACAAGTGCAATAGTTTGGTTAGCTTTGCCTTGAAATCCAAAGTTTCCGTTGAATACAGGGTTATCAGGACGAGCAGGATATGCAAATGTGATATCCTTGAATTCAACGTTGCCATCCACCGACTGGGGTTCAATGCCTTCGAGATCAGGATCAATTTTAGGTTCACGATCGAGCACAGCGAATGCAGAAATAGCAGAGAATTTCGCTTTGGTATAAGTAGCAGTGAACACACTAGCACGACCCACATTGGTAGCAGTGATCATGATAGCCATCAATGCAGTAAACATTTGCTGAAAGTCGATCCATCCATTCATGATAAAACGTACACCGGCATAAAATGCAATTGCATTTACATACATGTTGAAACCACGAGAAAGTGCAAAACCAATGGATGCAAGAACTGCCTTGCGAATAGCAAGTCGATGTGGATGTTCACAGGCCTTGTCATAACGTCCTTCAAAGTATCCTTGCTTGTTGAGAGCAGTGATAGTGCGTACTTCACGAATAGCTTCTCCAGCAACTTCACCACATTGTGCATTGGCCTTCTTTGTATTATCTTCATATCCACTACGGATTTTGGATTCGGAACCATTGGCAAAGATGATGATAGGACTGGTAGCCAAAATCACCAATGTAAGAGCCCAAGAGTAGACAAATGCAATGATCAAGCCAACAATGGCAGTGACAATAACTTGAATAAAATCACCCCAACTAATGGAAACTGTGTGAGTAATAAAAGAAGGAAGACATGAATATAAAAAAATACATACACTTTTGTGACCAATTCGTTGACATTCTTGGCATCGACAGCAAGCTTTGTCGTCAAAGCACCCATATTGTTCTCCTCTTGATCAAAGTATCCGACTTCTTGACGCATGTAGGCTCTGAAAATTCTAATTCGTAATCGCTCGGTATATCTTTCACCAGCCAATTCGAATGCAACGCCTTGAGCTCCAAAACCAATAAATGCAGCAATTGCAATAAAGACAAAAATGAATGCATACATATTGGTGCCTTGAACTGGACCTTGATCAATCATATAAGCTTTGGTAGGATCACTCAAGATCACAATGACTTGAGAAAAGGCAAAAGCAAAGCAAGGGAAAATAGCACCAGCCAAAGCTGCACCACATAAGCCGATTGCCATGAGTGGCCATTCAGGTCGCATGTCTCTTAATACTCGGAAAACAGGAGCCTTTTGTTCCTTGGTTTGCTTCTTGAGCTCCTTTTCCTTTTGCAATTTGAGTTGGAAAGCATCCACTGAAGAAACAGTGCTGACACGACGACCATTAGGCAACACTTGCACATCAATCGATTCCATTTTTGTAAGCTCATTCTTCATTTCAAGTTCCTCTTGTTGTATCAATGTGTCGGTATCTTGATGAATCTCCTTGTCTTCTTGATCGTTGCGACTGAGAGCAATTTCTTGCTTCTTGACCAAATCGGCATATACACCACCAAGTCCAACCAATTCTGCATGTGTTCCCTTTTCGATCAAATCACCTTGATGCATAACAACAATCAAATCCGCATTGCGAATTGTACTAAGTCTGTGAGCGATCACCACCGTCGTGCGATTGACAGCTGCAGCATCCAATGCATGTTGAACCAATCTTTCGGATTGTGTATCAAGAGCAGAAGTAGCCTATGATAATGAAATATGAGTATGAATTGCTATCGATATACAATTAATTTGATAACATACCTCATCAAGCAATAAAATTGTGGGATTCTTAAGAATAGCACGAGCAATAGCAACACGCTGCTTTTGTCCACCAGAAAGCATACCACCTTGTTGACCAACTAGAGTATTGTATCCTTCGGGTAATTGCGAAATAAAGGTGTGGCAGTTGGCTTTCTTACAAGCTTCGACAATCTCATCATGTGTCACCTTTTCAGGATCAGCAACACCCATAAGAAGATTTTGCTTAATAGACATATTGAATAAAACAGGTTCTTGGCCAACAACACCAATTTGTTGTCTCAATGCACGGACGTTGTACGATCGAAGATCTTGACCATCAAGCAACACTTGACCTGCTGCAGGATCATAGAAACGTTGAAGCAATTGAATAGATGTTGATTTGCCAGAACCAGAAGGACCAACAAATGCGACGGTCATTCCAGGTTTGATGTCGAGTGATAAATCTTTGAGAATGACAAGATCAGGGCGCGTTGGATACTTGAATTGTACATTTTTGAACTCAATATGGCCTTGCAGCTCTTGAGGAGAAATGCCTTCTGTAGCATCAGGATCGATTTCAGGGACACGATCGATCGTTTCAAAGATAGAGAATGCTGCTCCACACGCGCTAGACACTGCTGACATGTTTGGAGACAGCTGAAGTAAGGCAAATGACCCCATCATAAGTGACATGAAAGTTACGAGCACTAATTTTCAAATAAAACGATGATTAGAAATGATTGTCGAAGTAGAAATTCAAATTCCAAATAGTTTACCTGATGCACCATCGAAATAACCTTGGTTAACGAGCTGAGAGCCCCACCAAAGAGCCAAAGCATAAGTGAAGAAGAGGGTTGTCATAAAGCAAGCCATACCCATGCCGGTAACAATGCCACGCTTAAATCCCATCACACGTGATGCAACAAGCTTTTGCTCAAAAAGCTTGGTAAATCGTTCTTGTAGCGAAAAGCTATATACTGTACGCAAGCCAGCAAATACTTGTTCAGCAACTGCACCACCAAGTGCATACGATGTTTGGACCTTGAGAGTGTATTTTGTAATGAGCTTGCCCATAGTGATACCAGTACCAACCATCAAAGGTACACCAGCCAACATAACACCAGCCAACTTTGGACCATTGACAAAGGCGACAATATAGCCAGCAATGAATTGAGCAATGCACATAACGAATAAACCGAACTTTTCCGAGATACCATCTTGGATGGTTTGTGTATCAGCTGCCAAACGGGTGGTGAGTGAGCCTTGCTCCGCTTTGTCAAACCATCCCATATCTTGTCGAAGCACATTGTGCAAGTATAGCATTCGAATCTACATCCAAATTAAGTTTAGTAATCCTATTCTCAAGCAATCGCGATTCGGTGATCTACCAATCACTTACTTTTCTTGTCTGCCTTTCACCAGTGATGATCCAGAAACATGAAGCAAAGTACGCTGCGACAAGAACCGATGTACCAAGGTAAACCATAATGAGAATCGTAGGATGAGTTTGATCGAGTAGATCACTTGAATCGACAACAGATTGGCCAACACTGCGAATAAGTCTTCCAAAAATCAAAATGGATACTGGGAGAATGGCGCCCGTATATGCTGATCCGATCATAGCAATAATAATCATGAGCCGATCCATTGGCGTGCTGAATCGAAATAACTTGAAGATCGATACGGCTTTCTTTTTCTCTTTCTTCTTTTTCTTTTTGCCATTTTGATCTGATTCATTGTTGTCATTGTCCTTTTGCTGCATTGCTTGGTTGATTTCTAGTGCTTTAAGCTCTTTCTTTAAGGCATCATCCGCGTCACCGAATGGATCATTGTTGTTGTCGGGTAAAGTCGGTGGTGGTGATGGTCGATTTTCTTCCTTTTCATTCATTGAGAAAGAAAGCAGGAGGGATAAAGTAAGGAATAATGAAGCAAAATAGAACCTGTGTTGAATGAATCCCCCATATTTATGGATGCTACAGTCGGCGCTCCATCCGGACAACCTTTGACTTTCCATCGTCTGTGTGTCACTATACACTTCACAGATCACTCCGCAGCATTTGTGATTGTTGCTATGCTGCGGATACTCTCTCAAATCATACTACATCATGAAGAATATAATTGACAACTGAATACATTGCTATAGCAAAAGCTTGAATGATAAACCAAGTGGAAACCATGAACGAGTAAAACATGTCTCGATCTTTCAAATGCGCGCAAATAATCTGACACAATATGAGTATTGTCGGATAAACATCGGCCCCGGCAAATGAACCCAGTTCTTAAGCTTATTCAATCCAGACAAAATCTCCAAATTTAGTCTTTAATGCCCCCATGTTAGCCGAGACATCGGTTGGGACTCCAAATTGATATTATAGGTATGCATGTATCTATGAGCACACTTGTCACATGTACAAAGTACGAGTTAAATTTCTTTCTCTTTTGGTACTCGGTCGTCATCGCCCTGTACCTCGTGCTCGTCAGTTATTCCACGTATTCGTAACTCACCTCTCTCATACCAAATTTCCCTTTCTATTGCCGTTACTTTTCATTTATGGCTCTTAACTCTGAAAATCAGCATGAAAGTCTTATATAGGGATGCTGAGAATGTAGAGAATACATCTTAATCTTCTCCAAGTTGGATCTCATTGTTCCTTTATTCTTTTTACCCATTGTTCTAGCTGTTCTCTCGGATAATGCTTTATAGAAAAGTTAATGACTGAAAGGGGAACTACACAATTCTGCTTCGTATGTAAATGTCGTCGTTCTGACTGAAGTTGATGACCCGGTCAACCGATAATGTCATATTTTGACCTGGCTTCCATGTTCCTTTTAATTTGGTATACTTGCACACCAATCCGTTCTCCTCGATTCACGTATTATATCGACTTAATGCGAGTGACTTTTCTACTGGCGTAAAGTTTATGTTCCCACTTTTGACTTCATCGAGAAACCCAAGTAGCCATTTTTCATCGCGATTGCTTTTCAATCTATAAAAGTCATTGTCAGTTCATTGATATGCTGCAGATGTCACATATATAACTTACCCGTTGCATAGCGTGCAAATGTACTGTAAGATTTGCCCTTCTGCGATAGAGCTCAACGATGTTACAAGGTGATCCAATTCTGCCTTGTACGCGAAACCTTCCACACCAAAGTAGAGCTCGACATTGCAATACTTGCACACTCCTTTACACTTGATGTATGCTCGAATGACTGCTGGTAAAATTTCTGCAGCGCTTTGCTCATGTCCTTCAGGAAATCTCTTTCTGTCGCGACCCATACAGTGCCATGTTGCCCTATACAATATGACATTGATGTCATTGCCTTTCTGTTATAGAGCTGATAAGCAATCATTCCAATGAACATGCAAATACAATAAAGATGTACTTACTTCTCGATATTTGACACGGCATTTGGTGCTGCATTTCACAATAACACCAACTTATTTGATGAGATCTGATTCCCGCACTTTGATGTTGAATATGTTGCATACAGCTTCATCTTCGTTGCATGACGCTTGTTGTTGAATAAGATAGAATCGAGTGATACAGGTGCCCACAGTGCGAAGTAGATGCTTTCTTGCCACCACAACGATAGTATGACCTTGTTTCAATAAATCCATCATTGGTTTTCTTCTTTTTCACTCCAGAGCTTTCCATGGTTTTCTGGTTCGAAAGTGAAGGTAGTTTGAACCTACCATTAAAAGTCAGTGACATGATAAAGGGTGTATCCCGGTATTGAGAGCCTTCACTTACCAACAGAGTATTGAAAAAATCAATGTACATGTTCTGTTTCATTATGATTTTGAACCGTTGTTCCAGAAATTTCGGTGTTTGCTTGTTACAGAACAATGAGATCGTTTCCCAATGAGAGCCTGTCATTGCAGCAATATGTAATAACTCGAAGTCATGGTTCTCTCTCCATGGTGCCATAGCAGGTAGATCATAAAGCGAATACTCTTGATATCCTCGCTGCTCAGCTTTCTCCGTTTCTTCCTCAGGATCAAAGCCCTTCGCGATACTGTCACCGATGTTGCTGACCTAAGATACGTAGCCATTAACCAACTATAGAATGATAGGTGGAAGCGTCTTTACTTACGTCAAATGGTGCGATAGTCTCCCATTACCCAGCTTTCTTCAAATCATAGTAGCGATTTTTGCTGAACGAATGTCGGCACCAGAACTAAGCACGATGCTTTTCCAACTGCCTTGATGGAGCCCATGGTAGTATTTCAAGATAGAATCCTGTTCTTGGGTCTATTGCTCGCTCTGTGGCTCATTAGATTCACATATAAAGTTATATATCATTCAACTTACAACATAGCGCGATAGCTTTGGTTGTGTTGGGTCATCTTCATAGTCTCGCCACCTCCATGAGTATAATCTTCACAGAGTTGGTTCTATAGGACTATGTGTTATAATGATGAACAGCCAGGGCAACTAGTGATAAATGCACTTACCAATACTGCGATCCAGACATTTCTCCCCTCTTTTTTTCTCACATCATCCTTCCTTTTCTTTTTGATGGTATAGACATATAGAAGCATGGGTCTTTTTCATCCCTCTCTTGCTCGTATAAAGAATGGAACTCTTTTTGCTTTATGGGTTTCCAAAACGTAACCTGATTTGAGTAGATCGTTCCTTCAAGATCGTTGGTCACGTGCTCGAAATTGAAATTATATTCGACAGCCAAGATCACTAGAGCCTTCATATATGAGGAGGTCCATTTTGAGCCCTACAAACAATGTGTATGAGAATGGTTCCAGTTGAAGCAAAGCTGCTGTAATAATAGGATATTACAATTGGTCTGGGACCCGGAAGATCAATATCACGTTACCGCTTCTTTGGCAATGTGGTCGACGATGTCAATGTTGAAGGTGATGGTGATGGTGCTGCGATATTAGCTGAAGAAGACACTGAAGTTGGTGACGCTGTATTATGTTCGCTCATTGTCAAAGGACGAAGATCCGTAAATGATGCGTTCAGGAAAAGTAGACATGTAAGGAAGAGATGTTTGATAAACGTTCGTGTCATTGTCTCCTCTTATGATAGATGACAACATCATTGATACAGTGTAAAATTGTTGGGGTCCCATGAGCCAAAAGAATAGAGTGAGAGAAAATGAAAAATGCGTCATTGTTGCGTATGCCAAGTTTATTACAACTTATGGAAATCCATCCAAAGCATGCGATAAGAAAAAGGATAACGCATTGTTGGGGTCTCTGCATGAACCAAAAGTAGCGAAACCTGTTTCTCGACCAACATAATACCTACAAGTCGTAAGGGGAAAAAGTGACGTTATTGGTTCGTTAATGTATTCGTTCACGAGCATGAGATAAGAGATGTATTAAGATCACTACATGAATCAAGAAGTATCACAAATGACAAAGAAAATGTAGCGGAACCTATTTCTCGACCAGCATAGCCATTGAGCGGTAAGAGGGAAAAATGTCATTTAGATTCATGGATTCATAGTTCAATGAGAAAGAGATAAAGTGGTGGGAATGTGATTGATGATGCATGAATCAAGGGTATCACGAGTGACAAGAAAAATGTATCGAATCCTGTTTATTGACCAACATAGTCGTTTGATTGGTGTAGGGAGAAAAGTATCATTATGATGTATGAATCCATAGCTCAATGAGCACGGGATAGCGGAACGCGTTGGGGGAGCTGCATGAATCACATCGTTGCCTGTGTCTCGACCCACAGAGCCATGTGTAACCGGATAAAGAATAATACCATTGTTGCTCCATGGATGTGCTGACTCAGAGAAAGATAAAGGAAACTTGTGCATTAGTATAGTGCCACGGATAGAACATAGATGTAGTGGATCCACATCGGTGCCCAGATCCACAGTGTCAGAAAGATGTTGTCGCATGAATTCCCAATCTCATGATCCCAAAGCGTTGTAGGTGATACACCTTGGCCATGTGAGCCAGGAATAAAAAACAGTGAGTTCATGCTACGAATTCATTGGTTCCATAACTGGGGGTGTTGCTGCCACAGGAACCGTTACAAAAAAATCCCATTACAACTTGGATAAGATAAATCTCGACCCCAGGATATCACGAGTAAAAGAACAGTGGATATGTCATTGTATGCATGTAGAAAGAGGGATGTTGCACGTTAACAAAAAAGGAATATGTTTGGATTTGTTACATGAATCTCAAGTTTCACAAACTGATGAGGGAAGAACAATGTGTGTCAAAATTGTTCATTATATTATATTGCCACGATTGACAAGAAAACAATAATATAGCTTTTCTATGAAAGAATGACTTGAACCATGGCAATAGGATCGGTCATGGGAGTATAAGAACCATATGATGGTATAGGGATGGGAGATGGAAGATATGTGTCGACTAAGGAGAGTGTGTGCTTGCGTGCTTTTGTTGTAGCTCGATAAAGGTGTGAAGACAAGGTGATATCGGATCCCTATCGGAAGATATGGTTGACCAAACGGTGTTGTGAAGGTTGTGATCATTATGGATACTGAAAAAGTTCCTGTCGAAGATAGATGATGATGAGTAGTTTGAAGCAAATATTCATTCTTAGATCATGCCAAGGTTTTCTACGATATCCCAGCAATCAACACTTAAAACCATGCCAAGGTACATCTAAGCAAGTTTGTGAGAAGCCTTATTTGATTGATAGCAGATTTGTATATCATGGCTTGGCTGATACCTTTACAGTTCTAGGCACTATTATATTAGAAAGATACAGGCAGTTACAAGTTACAGTGCTTTCTCACTAAAAGGAAACTGAGTTTGGCATTGGATCTGGATGGATATCAAATCCTTGGAAATGGATACGCCATTCACACCAAACATATATATCTCATTCTATTTTATCTACATCATTATATATGTTGCGTTCCAGTAGACAAAGCAGTACACCACCATATCACACATATGCACTTATGCACTTAAATAATGGATTGAGCATTAACGGGAAACGCAGTGATAAGCTATTGAACATGGAAATCGATATATTGCGAGCGAAGCGAGTTGCAGCGGCGCTAGTCGACATAATAAAAAGGTGACAAAGACCAAAAGAATACAGTGAGACTCAATATAATTTATTTGTTTCAATCGAGTGTGCATATTTATATGTTGTGATATGGATGATGGCGTAAAGGGATGGATATTGACATGGCTTCCAAATGGTGGATTAAGATAACGTGGCGTACGCAGTAATGGTGAGAATAAGCATGAATGGGACAAATGGTGTATATGTGTAAGTCATGCGTGTTACATGCTCATTGATCAAAAGGAGATTTGCTCTATACCAAATTGTAATACAAACCTATTGTTTATGTTCTTACCATTGTACACTTGCCATCTCCATAGGTGTGCAAAACTTCTCAGATGTGTGGATCCTGTATCCGATAATGAGATTACTTTGAATAAAGTATAGACCAACCGATGTGTTATGAAAGTGAACGATATGTATCTTGGTTCACGACATACAGAATCAATATCTCATATAGTGAGTGGTTTGGAATGTTTGCTGGTGAATCAAACCGAGGATAACGCATATTTTCTTCATACTGAGGAACCATGGGACATATGAAGGTGGTTCTAAGGTGGTGTTATGGTAAAGCCTTACAGCGTTTAACCTTCGTATATGCTGATCCGATAATAGCAATGATAATCATGAGCCGATCCACTGGCGTGCTATATCGAAATAACTTGAAGATCGATACAGCTTTCTTTTTTTTTTTTTGTCGTCTTGAGCTGATCCATTGTTGTCATTGTCCTTATGCTGTATTGCTTGGTTGATCTCTAGTGCTTTAAGCTCTTTGTTTAAGGCATCATCCGCATCACCGAATGGACCATTATTGTTGTCGGGTATAGTCAGTGGTGGTGATGGCCATATTTCTTCCTTTTCATTCATTGGGAAGAACGTAGGGATAAAAAAGTAAAGGAATAATGAAGCAAAATAGAACCTGTGTTGACTTTCCATCATCTGTGTCACTCAACACTATACAGATCACTCCACAGCATTTGTGATTGTTACTATGCAGCGGATATTCTCTAGAATCATACTACATGAATAATATAATTGATAACTACATAAATTGCTATAGCAAAAAGCTGAATGATAAACCAAGTGGAAACCATGAGCGAATAAAGCATGTCTCGATCTTTCAAATGCGCGCAGATAATCTGACACCGAAGAAGTTTTGTCGGATAAATATCGGCCCAAGTTGTAATAGAACCCAGTTCGTTTATTCAACCCAGACAAAGTCTCCAGGTTTAGGCTTCAATGCCGAAGTTAGCCGAGACATCGGTTTGCACTCATCCACTGACATAAGCAAGCTGACGATGCATATTGACGCAAGCTTGCGTGATTATGCTTAAAAAGATCATCATAGCCATCTAACCAGACTACTTACATAAATATGATGGATACAGAACTTGAATCTTATGATTTCATGATTCAGTATTTCTAGCATTGGTATGATGAGAGAGATCAAAAGTTAGTGCGTGTTTCTAGTATAGTGTGATTCGGTACGCCCTGCGCGCCACCTTCTCGTGTGAGCGCGCTCCATTGTGACACAACTGGGTTAAATCTGTGGGTTGTGTTTGGAAAAGGCAACAGATCTTTCGCATGTGGTGCGAAAGGTACTCTTTTCCAAAGTAAGCGACATGCATGCTGCGGCAAAAGCACGTTATATGCATTGTTATTACTGGGCGATCCACTAATGCAGCTTTCTTAAGCTTATGTGATTGAACATTATATAGTAGAGATGCGTATGAAAACAAGTTGACGATCAATGGTGAACCATTCGTTTTATTTGTTTGTGGGAAAAATCGGTCATGTAACGGCAAAAACGGCATAAGCACATCCGGAAGTTCACTGGTCTTACCAATTGGCTTTGTTACCGAGCTTTTTGGGATCGTGTCTAATGATTGTCTTATGACAAATCTCCCTGCATGTCAAGCTTGTAGCAATACCAATGCGTGCGTGTCAAGCAAGAGAAAGAAAGAGAGTAATGGCATACTGTAATGCATAAACGAGTAGTCCCAAGCAATGTACATCAATCCCAATCTCCAAATGGTCATGGGCAGTCATGTTGTCCTCAGAAGTTTTAGTGCCAGATTGGCAAGACCACGTAATGGCAGGAAAACGTAAGTATAGCCACGTAAGCTCATGGTAGTAATACCACTAAAACAAATGCAAGGTGATAATTCCTCTTTGAAACTTTATTCTTCTGGATACATCTTGCATTTCCTACTCGTAACATGAATACTAGTCAACAACTTGTTGCGGTAGCGAGTTGCTGCGGCAACTGCGGCAATCTCTAATACTCTAGAAGTTGTCTGTGTCACATGGAAATATCCAAAACTCTTATACTTAGCTATCCCCGACAGAGATTCAGGGCACAAAAATCCTATGCCGCGTCGGATGATGAAAATTTGTATGTCGGATGCTGCGCGAAGCATGAATTTCGGAGCTGCATACAGCGAAAGAATGCACTTGACTTGCAGGTAGTAAACTGAGAACTTTCTGATGTAGCAACATGGTCATGCTACATTTGCCAAGCTTTGTTCCATGCATTATTGGATATGCTACTACAACGATCATCACCATTTTATATCCATGATAATGGGACACTTACGATATTCCGGTATACACCACCTTCAAGAATGCTATTCTTCGTATTTCCAGCATGGTTCTATATAACACTTTTCCGATAACCTTTTGCATTGACGATGAAATAATCGGAATTGACGTGGATATATTGTATGTGTATGCATGCAGGTGCTTATTCAATCGAGACGCTATGTTTACTAACATAAGAAGAAATGCCTGTTGGGGATGATGCATGGATTGACAACTTCATATATGGGTAATAAAGTAATGGACACAGGACGCATTCTGATATTTGGTACAATGAGTCGGTAAAGTGGTGATTGTTCCCCAAAAAAAACAATGGAGCTTCCAAACCAGTATTAAACCTGGTTTGATAACAGAGAGTCTGTATATGCGCTGATTGTTCATGAATGCACCATTGTCCACGATGAAATGATAAAATTCATCCATCGAGCATTACTGCAATATGGTGTGTCATAGTACGATTGAAACATAGTGCTAATTGCAAAACTGGCAGGGGTATTGCGAAAGGAGATGGGCGATTTAGATACATACACGATCATTGTCAACAATACACCATCCTCACGCCATCCAAACAAGGTTTGCCACTTACACATTATTTCTTGCAGCATCCAATTTTTTTCCAATTCCTGGTAGTTATAAAATATTAATATTATATATAACTGGATCACTATCGCAAAAGCATACACGAATACCACCATTAAGGTTTAACAGGCGTCTTTCTGTGATGGGGGATGTGCTTATGAAACAACCACTGATACATGACTGGACGATTAATCAAACACATGACTCTTTGATAAAGTACCAGATCGAATCCACCCAAGCAATCATATCATGCAGAACCCCTTGCTATCTTTGTGAGCACAATATTCATACACCCGTCACAATGCTCATGTAAAAGATCTTGTTGCCAGTCGCAGTTTACACATATCCCTTTCCTTTATTATAGCTTCTTGGGTGTTCATTAAGTGTTGGTGCGTATCGTAGTGGATGCTAGTCATGAAAATTAACGCTTATCTATGTACTGCCTTTCTTTATTATGATCATTTTTAGTGTTTCCATTGTTATCCTACTTTCATTATCATTGTCGTCATTCTCATGCTTGATACATCTCAGAGATGTTTTGATCTTGATGCAGTTTATAATGTAATATGCCAGCATCATTTCGAAACGTGCGACACCCACCTGCTGTATGAGACGCGACAGAAAGAAATTTCCCAATGAGAAGCCATTTTCACCGCAAGAGTTGGCTCCAAGTTATCATCAAAGCTTACATCTTGTGCAAGAGCAAATACAACTATTGTCATAACAAAGCACACGGTGGCTATATAGCGTCGCCCAGGCCTGGGATCCTTGATTGGATCGAGATACCACCCAGAACAATGACGCAGAAAATCCAGCCGGTTGTCAATGTATTAAACAACTTCCCACAAGTGGATGTGCATTATTTTTCAATTCGGCTGCTGCAGATCCCGGTACTAGAGATAACAGCGTGATTTCCTTGGCGATTGCAAACAAGGCAATCTGGTATTATTGCGAAAAGAAGAGCTTAAGAAATGGCGCATGTTGCCAAGCATTGATCCATCAGAAAAGCAATTGTAGTCATGTCAATGATAGAGAATTGCAATTTATCATTTATAAAGCAATTGGGTTACTTCCTGTCATTCATGCATTCTTTGTTCACATTTCCGTTATATATAATATACATTCCAGTCCACAATCACGCAGATTCTATAAATTCATCACCCTGTGTCACCCAAAATACTCTCACGAACAAACACCTTGGCAAAAGGCAAGACACGGTTTCATCTTCATGCTCGTGTATCAAGATCACGTTTTTGAATATAGCAAACACACAGAGTCACATCTTGACTATGCTAAAACGATCAAGTGCCATATCATTATGTTGGATCCATTGATTATTAACTTGTTGGTGATGTTCATCGGCAGGCTACCAGGTCGAAGGATTTTGTCGGAATTGCCCGGGTTGCAATCGGCATCAAAGTTCGATGTAGCTTTCATATCGCAATAGTGCGTCGGGACAAATGTCCACAATCCTTTATGGTTTGTACTCCACAGATAGGCGATAACGCTGATCTTGCAATGATGTGTTACACGAATAATAACTATAATCCCATTTCGCAACGCTTTCGTACCTGGCGTATCGATGCATGCATTTATCAAGTGAGTAGTTTGAACTCACAGTCAATTGACAATCACCATCCTATGATACAGTAGCCATTCAAAAGGGATGCAATACAGTATACAACATGCCATTCAGCATCAAGTATAGTTACGGAGAAATGTGCTCTTTATCCTATATCATTCGTGCCCACGTATGAGCGCATCATTGTTGGCAATAGCTCACAGATAGAATCAGTAGCATTGGTATTTCGATAGAAGAAATTATAAACGTGCAATGCCAAGATTGTGTGTGTGGGGATAGCATATTACGCCTTCTTGCTGCAACAATTTTATGATTACAGTATCGAATGTGATTTACCACATATCACTCTTATGTTACTATTTTGATGATGCTCTTAAACTACATACAGTAGCTTTCATTGAATGAAGAAGAAAGTGAGCATGAAAGGGGCAATTGGCGTGGCGGTAGCGATTACAGTTGCAGTACATGACGTACCTTAAACCATACACCTTGTGATATGTAATTGCTATATTTCATTGATGTTCATTGACAAGACTGGCTCATTTTGTTGAGATCTTTAGATTTCATAATTGCAATATGATGCTGGTGATGTGTTGTGTGTTGTAAAAGTATGTGTATAGCGGGGTTGGACATTATGAGATGATCATGTGCTGTAGTCATGTGTCATCTTGCATTACTACATTCATGCGAGCACAGCAGTAGCCAATGTGTGTTTTGCAGCGCGTTATGTAACAACACTAGATACTCATCGTTGATTATTTGTGGGGTACCTGTCCGATCGAATCGTACAACCAGAGGACAATGAATTGGTTTTCATTGGAAGTTCCATTATTTGTCATCACTAGCACCAATTGAGTACCAATCCGATCTGTCGGTATAAAGCGACATTGCCAAAGTCAATACTTTACTGTGAACCTGTCATGAGTAATTTGCACCTAAGTGCTAGCGTGGGAACACATACATTGCACCATCTAGCGTGTGTGCGGCGGGGAGAAAATTAACCAATGGACAAAACAGGAGTTGATGCACATCATGGAGAGTCCCATTTATCGAACAAGTACACTTGCTGTATGAAAAAAAGTAGCCGATCAATTCATGTGAAAAATGCACAGCCACAGTCAATGTATGGATGTCGATGGGGATTTTGTAGAAAGATTGATACATGCATGCTGGTTGTTGTAGAATGTGTCGCTTAGGGATATAAGCGAGTAATGGCTCACACCATCAATGTGGTGGTAATGGGACACTCACAAGGTACTCCGTATTGAATTTGCCCTTTCGCACGGCTTAGTGATTTGACCTATACAGCGCGGTGATATCATGGGAATCCCTCATACCTTTTTGTACATTGTTCCAGATAATAGTCGCACACGTGAGAATGTGCTGCACAAGATTCCAATAGGTTGATTGAACAGCTATACAACCTTATGGAGTTGGCTTTTGACCTTATACGCATTTACACGTTCCACCGATGAGTAACAGGATTCCTTATCATTGTTGCTACCTGTAATGAAAATAAGAAAAAGGTGGGGAATAGCTGGTTACACTCACTGATAAAGGAAGGAATGATATAGAAAGGACAATGCATATCTAGTGAAATTGCATGAGAAGAGTTTCATTGTTGACAGGCTTCACGTGTGCCTAGCCGAGAGAAATTTGCGCCACAGAGAATGTGGAATGGCATCAAAAAAGCAAGGGGTCCTGGTAAAAAGGGAAAATGAATATAGACTACAAATCCTTATCATCGGCCAGCACCCGTATCTGATAATTGGTTACGGCGGTTTCCCCAATGGAGTCACACAGCGATTAAGGTTGTACAGATCAGTTTGTACGATGTCATTTTTTTGCATATATAGGCTTCGATCCAGAATGCAAAAATGTGTTGTTGGATCATCCTCATCTTCTTCATCTTCCATCATGCAACTCTTCAAGAACTTGGCATGGATCGCAGCTTCTGCAGCATTAGCTTTACCTGCTAGTGCTGAAACCATTCGCACCAAGGTTGCCATTCTAGGTGGTGGTGTTGCTGGTATCAGTGCTGCTCGTAATTTGACTGCCAATGGCATCGATGACTTTGTCATTGTGGAAGCTCGTGACATTCTTGGAGGTACACTATCATGCTGAAAACAAGGGTCACTTTGGAATTAGACACTCATAATGAATTTCTATAGGACGCGCCCAAAACGCCCCTTTTGCTGATACTTATATCGAATTGGGATGTAATTGGGTTCAAGGCCTTGGTACTAATCCCATCAATGAACTTCGAAAGGAGCATGGATTGAAGACAGTAGCCAATAACGGTGATAATGTTATTTTCCGTGACGAAGATGGCGTTGTTAATCACACCAAGGCGTATAATGAGTAAGTTTTTTTTTTCATCAGAGTAGGGGTGATGATTGGGTTTCTGTGCATGTTGGCGTAAAATGGTACCGTGATATTGACCCTGCATGGTACTAGGTATAACGATGCATATGATTCCATCTGGGAACTTACAGGTTGGTAAATTCGTGCTACGGCGATTGAAAGATGCATACCAATGCATGATTTCTAATTTTGGTCTGTCCCATTTCCAGAGAAGCGTCTCGCCAATAACCAAGTGGATATTTCTGCAAGAACGGCATTCAACCTTATTGGCTATAAGCCCAAGACTCCACTTGAACAAGCGGTTGAGTATTATCTTTTTGACTGGGAAATGGCTGAGAACCCCGAAGTCTCGTAAGTACAACATGGATCCATATATTTGTGTCCCATCTATGCATTATATCCTTACACAACATAATACCCAGGTCGACGATCTATACCATCTACAACGATAACTTCACCTATGGCGATACCGTTTTTGGCCCCGACAGCGATAGCGATCGCTTTGTGCTCGATCCTCGGTAAATATTCTAAAATGGAAGGTACTCATGTAAATATGCATGCATGCTAATCCCGCACATAGTGGTTTCAAACACATTTTCTTGGAAGAAGCAAAGAAATTCCTAAAGAAGGATGATGACCGTGTACTTTACAACACCTTGGTAACCAAGATTGAGTATGACCAGAACGGTGTTGCTATTCAAACCAATACCAGCGACGTGATTCTTGCCGATTATGCTATCACCACTTTCTCGTAAGTCGCTTTATTGCCATATTGAACGAGCTGATTAACTAACACTTGTAAAAAATTTCAGCGTTGGTGTGCTCCAATCTGATGATATTGAATGGTCCCCTCGCTTGCCTGACTGGAAATTGGAAGGCATTTATGGATTCGATATGGCTACTTACACCAAGATCTTTATGAACTTCCCTACTCAATTCTGGGATGATAACCAATACACTGTGTGGGTTGACTCTGATCGTCGTGGCTACTTCAACGCTTGGCAAAACTTGAACGCTCCTGGTTTCCTTCCCAAGAACACTTCTACCAACATCTTCTTTGCTACTGTTACTCAAGATTTGGCATACCAAGTTGAAGCTATGGAGGATGATGAAGTCAAGGATCTTGCTATGGAAGTCCTTCGCAAGATGTATGGCGATGATATCCCTGAACCTACTGACTTTTTGTTCCCACGTTGGCATTCAAACCCACTCTTCCGTGGCACTTATTCCAACTGGCCAATTGGCGAGACTGGTGAACATCACGTGAATATGAAGGCACCTTTGCACAACCGTGTCCACTTTGCTGGTGAAGCCATGTCGGTTGAATTTTATGGTTTCTTGCAAGGTGCCTGGGTTACTGGTGAAGATACTGCACAAGTCGTTGCATCATGCATCAAGAATGAAAAGTGCGAGAAGACTGAATACTATCCCCAAATCACTAATGCTCGCATTGAACCCCACTATATCTTGAAGAAGCGCTCCTTGTAATGAACATATTTGTACAAATCCAAAAAATATACATATAATTAACTTTATGTGCAACGTTGCACAAACAACCCTGAAATCTCCATTGTTCCTTTTTTTCATTTCTTGCGTTTATGTCATCGCATCCATATTTATAATTGGTTGCTTTCAGTTTCAATAATGTGTGCTTTACAAAGATGCTTTATTATCACTCTACCACCATCCCACTATGATTTTTGTTATATCAAAGAGTATAGCTCAGTTTATATGATCATTGTCAACCTCGTTCTACATCTCTAGATCTTCTTGTTTGCAATTCTACGCTATTATCATCATCTTCATGCCATTCCATCCAATCTTCCATTGACGCGCCCTCATCCTCTTGTGCTTGTCGGCTCAAAAACGCCAATGATTCTTGGTCATCTTGTCGTTCCTCTTGTTCGACTTCCTTGACAGCACGCTTGGCAACAATATAAATATAGATCATGACAACGGTAGCAAGCACAGAACCAACCACCATTGCAATCGTTCGAGCAGTATTGGCACGCTTCTCGCTGTCAGACATTTCACTGTCATCTTCATCGTCGAGGAATTGCTTTGCAAAGGATGTGAGATTGGCACCGATATAAACATGGAGAGCGATCTTGGTAAGTGTAAGAGCGGTACCAATGGTGTAGTCCCAAAGCGAAATGTTGGTGGCTGCAAATAAAACATTCTGTAATTGATATCGATGTCAGTGTCATTTCAAGCTTGCATGACATATATGCTTACCAATAGATTGAATGGATACGGCGACAATCTAATCAACAAAAAGAGCTGTATGGTATGGATTAATGAATGGATGTGGGATGATGTCACGTGATTATTACTTACTTTGAACCCTTTCTTTTCCACAGCATGCACCACAGCTTTCAAGTTGGGATATCGAGCCATCAATCGTGTAACAAATCCTTTGAGCCATAGTCGAGAAACCACAAAGCAAACGACGCTGCCTAGCAATGCACTAAAGTATGATACTGGAAATCCTTGAGCAAAGCCAAATGTAAAGCCAGATAAGGTCTGATAAGTGCCGTAGCCAATCATTGGAGGGAAAGCACTCAAGAAGATGAGTAATGACAGTAACAGATAACCACTGTTGAGAACCCAACATCAGTATAACCTTATTGTAGCTGCAAATCTTGCTTTTCTTACCCAAATCCCATATCGCGTAACAGATTACTAAGATCTTCAAGAGCGGTATATAATTCGTGTCGATAAGAGTACATGATCATGCCCATTATCCATGAGATTATAAGCATGGATATCGCCCACCGCCAATCTTTAATCAGTTGCCATAGTCGTTTACGATCCAGTAATTGAACAAATATCCGCCGTGCTCGTTGGCTATATGTCATGCTACCTTGTTCAGAGAACCAGAATGTTTGCATATCGTGTGGTGGGTCTTGAGACTGCCGTGAGTCACTGGAAGATCTTGTAAGGTTGTTGCTTGGTTTATTCGTTGCATTGCTGTTCATTTCAAGTGAATCGGTGTCTTTGGTTCACTTGCCGAGCGTTAGAGCACACATTGGAAGGCATTTCCTTTGTAGTAATGGCTTACCGTTCCCTGTACCAAGATGGGTGTTGTTGCCAGTTAAAACGATCGCACTAGTTCGCTGCTGTGGTTCCGTATTCGAGTTCAGTCTGCTAAAATATAAAGTATCAGCCGTGTCAATAGGACAATATCATAGACATTTGAAGGTTATACGTACTTTGGACTCATGAGCTGAATAATCCAAGCCAAGATAAAGAAATGTCGATATTCTTCTGGGTTTATTGGCCAGTAAAGGATATTTTGTCTTGCATCATCGCATATCCTACATGTTGCACACATTTGATCGACCATCATCGTCATCATCACCCACGTCTATTTTTTCCCTTATGCACTTTATGACACAATTCATTGGGTTATTTAATAAAGAAAAGAAAAAGTCATTCAAGATCACTCTTCATTTATGACTTGATCCAATCGATCATATGATGATACAAGAAACCAGTTATTATATTCTCTACTACAATGACAATAAGGGGGAAAGGTATTATATAGATATCAATGATTTTTAATCTAATAAAGAAGAGAATGATCGTGTGGAAAGTAGTAAAATGTGCTGCATGATGAGTATGGTTTAGATCAAGTTACACGAAGCATTGAATAAGATATTATCCTCCATTCCATATGCTTCCCTTCCATTAGCACTCTTATCCTTTCACTCCTTCCATTCCTTTATCATCAGTTATCGATGGTTCAACTGCGTTCTGTGGATCAGGGCCATTTTGTGTTCAAGCGTGCTATAGAACCATCATTGCCTGCACAGGAATCAGCACCTGAAGGTAAAATAAGGCTCAAGAATTAAGCGACCTGTCGATCATTTTACTTAGTGACCTTTGTTATCCAGACTCCAGTTCCCCATTTGCTGGTGATGGCTTGTTCTCTTTTGCCAATGGCGAATCTCAATCCGTCTCTGAAGCATTTCCATCAGCCACTGCAGAAAAGCCTAGCAGTAGCACTCATGCGTCTTCAGTTGCAGAAAGCAGTATAGCATCGTCAACTTCATCATCACCAACGAGCTCTTCAAGCAGTAGCAGTAGCACCACTAGCAGTAGTAGCAGCAGTGACCTTTCAAGTGCATCACCAACGTCTACAGATTCATTGACACCTTCAGCTTCAGCGTCAGCAGCAGCAGCGGATGATGCCAACTCGAGTGAAACGCTTTCAGGAGGAGCTATTGCAGCTATTGTTGCTATGGTAGTCATTGTTCTACTCGGCATCATATCTTATTTGATAGTGAGACATCGCGTGAAACGAAAGGGAATGGCAAACAACAGGTTGACACGATTTTCAATGGGTCCAACGTATAATGCAACAACTGGGTTGGGAGGAGAACAACCACAACAACAACAACCCTTTGGTTATTCGACAGCCATGAATAATAATCCACCACCTCCTCCAATGTCATCATCCACTTATAGTGATCCGTTTCAACCATCTCCTTCCATACAATCACAACAACCAGCGTATTCTCCACCCATGCAACAACAACAGTACAATGCGCCTATTGCGAATTCAATGATGGGAGCTGGTGCAATAGCTGCAGCTGGATCCATGCAACAACAACAGCAGCAATATTTGAATACTACCATGGCAACCATGGGTGGCAACAATCAACAACAACAACAACAACAACAGATACACACCATAGTAGCTGGATATACGCCTGCCCTAAGTGATGAGATCCAAGTACATCCGGGTGATCAAGTACAAATCATTGCGGAATATGATGATGGATGGTGTCTCGGCATGAATTTGACAAGAGGACAACAGCAAGGAGTATTTCCCAGACATTGTTTCTCACCTCCTGAACCACCTTCACAAACAGCAGTGGCTCAACAATTGACTTACCCCACACCTAACTTTCTGGGTGATCCGTTATCCGCAACAGCAGCACATCAGAAACGTGCTAGTTCTCTTTATGGTCCACTTCAGGCTACTCCATTAACTAGATAAATTATACAATGACACTTGTTTTATAAATGAGCATGATGATCATTATACATATGTGTTGGATGTTATATATCAATCTCAGCATTCTGCTGTTGACTTGGCAACGGTGTAACATTTGTTCTTTGCCCAATGTGTTCCTTGACTATATATGCGAATGAGCAGGCAATCGATAGTATTCTGCAGTTGCTTCCAACGAAACGAATTGGGAAGGATCATCTGCAAGTAAAGGATGCAAGATATCACTGACATTGAATTGTCGTGCCAGTTCGACAGCACTGTACAAAGGGATCCTATTATTTATTCGTGATAACAACGTTTAGCATAAGTAATTGCTGAAATGCCAATTATAAACCATACTCACCAGACACCTTTGAGATGCATGGCACCAACTCTAACCCTGACACCATCCAAGCTCCTTAGAATTTCATCACGCCGGCCACGGCTCATTCCGACGATATTGAGCAGTTTAGTGCCATTGACCATGTCATTGTCTGAGACATACCATATAGATCAACATCGATTTTTTTTTTTATCAAATCGAGTAGTGTGATGATGCTTACCACGACGTCGAGCAACACAGATGCCTCTCAAATCCATCATATAGCATAAAGTGTTTTCATCTTCCCAAAATGATGTAATCAACACAGGCCGGCGTTGTTGTTGTTGATTGTGATGATCCATCTGGCAGATTATATATGTCAACTATTGCATAAAGTTCATAATGAGCTAGGATATTGGAAGAATCGTGTATGTATGTGTTTAATGTGTGACGTACACTGCAACAAGTGTTTGTGGGAAAGAGAGAGAGAGTAAGGAAAAGCAAAACGGCAAGGCAAACCTGCTTTATAATGGTTCACGGATAGATGGCCAATTTGGAAAGGCTGAAAAGACCAATGAGGAGCCGTGACCTGTAAAGTTTACCACAAGTGTTACAGCCAAGAAGAGAGCATATTAATAGAATTAATATATGGAGGATGATACTATTTTGCCTGCTTATTATAAGCTTCGAGTATCAACATAAAGCACTCGTACCAACATCATCATAAGCATTGTGGTGTTGACACTCGGTTGTGGCACAAAGAGCAGAAACGATCCTCCATGGTAACCAAAACGATGACCCAAACTTCCAAATAAGGGGGTGATCGAGGTTGCGGAGAGTGCCCTTTGCCAAGTTATCCTTCCAGCACCACGTTGGATTGAATGGCCCATCATGAGAAATACTAAATGAACCAGAAGCTCTCATGTTGCCATGTCACAAATAGTGAGATGAATTTATACTATGCAATAATCCTTGCACATTATAAGGAAACATTGAGAAAAGCAAGAGAGGGGGTGAAAGCTATCAATGGTGCCGGTTGCTATCATATGCAAATGAAATTTTTACTTACCGAGTATATCGCCGACATCAGTTAACTGGTATTCAATGGGAGAAGGTATTAAAGAAGATGAATGTGAACAATCAATCACGTCTCTTTATATGGTCGCAGAACCTGAATTTCTTCTCATGCGTCCTATTTGACACCGAACAATCAATCACACATAAGCTCATTCTTAGAGAACCGATCATATTACTAGCGAAAATTCTCTCTTCTATTTATCGAGTCATGCACCATTCCAACAGACATTTTATTACTCTTCTCTATCAATAATAATATCTTTGGTTGCTTTAGTGAAATATCCAAATTCCCATGTGTATAATATTTCATTCAATCCGGTGGATTATAGCTAATACATTCAATATATTTCATTGTTATCCTGATCGTCATTGTGATATATGACGACGAATCTAACACAAAAACATTTCACTCGATGCATGACAACAGGTTTCAAGCTCAGATTTGAATGGAGCAAAACGTAAGTCTGCCGACAAGCTTTATTCTTCTTGACACAATTCCAGCCACAGCAACAGCGAAAGAACGCTCCAATGACAAACACAACACGAATGAACTTGTGCCATCGCGCCCGGAAACGATGGCTGACTTGAAACATTACCCAAGAGCTACTCAAGGAAGGCAGATACAGTCTACGCAATTCCCACGTGAGCAGCAGCAGGACACTGTTAGAACGCGTGCTTGAACGTTTGTAGCATGGTGAGGAGTACCTGCATCCTTAGTGGTCATAAAGGCATAGGAACTTGCGCAACTTCAAGGGTACCTGGATGATAATACGTATCAGGGGTGCCACTAGGATCATGGTTAGTACACTCTTTTTAATCATAATTATTAATCCACTGATCACTTTATTAAGCTCGATGGTTGAATACACGAGACGCGGTTTATCAACGAATGAATGATACTACTGTGGAACAGGAGATAGTCCTGCAACAATGACATCTGTGCCTTGTATATCAACAACTGCATCTTCGACTACCATTCACAAATGCTGTCAACTGAGGAGGATGGCAAGCGCACTTCATAAACATGTTCTACTATCAGTACAACTTTAAGTTCGCTACAAAACGGCTTGCACACATCATGAATAAGGTTCCTGGATCCGTGAAGGATAAGATACAATGCCTTGAATTGGATTGTCATCATACTTGGTAAGTTTAATACTGTAGGAAAGAATATAGAAATTGACTATGATGAACTTAGTCTTTGTCACTCGCTGGAGATTGATCTGGATAACACAAGTTGGTCAAGCGTCTTCGCAAGGGGAGCTCGATGAAAAGCGCGATTTTGCTGAACCAGTGGTGCAGGAGCTACCAGAGGATTTCCAAGATCATCAGTGAAAATGCCATTGGGATGAGAGATACATCAATAGTGAATGGTATACCATCAATGCTTTGCAAGGTACACGTTGCTGGATACGACATTAGTGGTATGTCATTTGCTCATCACAAGTTGTCCAGGAACTTACTCTGTCATTAGGCAATGCAACTTTGGCATGTTTGACCTGGATGTACCAAATGGATATATGACGCCATTGCGATGGATAGCTGAGCAACCTTATCCAACGGCACCAGAACATTATGCGCATCGTTTATACCTTCCCTATAGCTCGCAGCACATGATAAAATGATAATGCAAGATACTATGAAGCAATATCGTCAATCACCAATTCATCTGACAACCACTGGAAGCTGTTCAACCATGTTTTACGATATATCAATCCTCACCAGCATCTTGCACCACATCGCATCCTCTAGCTCATCTCAGAGATGTCGATAGTAATAGCATTCCTCCATCCACATCATTCATAATCAAATCCACAAAAATATCCAGCATAGTCTTATTCTGCATTTCATTGTTCCAATATAATTTACATATATACAGCGGAGATTTGAGATGGATGGTGAGCTTACCATTCATATTATGGTGGTAATAATGTGTTTGAGAATCAATAGGAAGATCATTTAGATATTGTATGCGAGATAAACAATGAATCAATACCATGTGTCCTACATGTGGAACTTTTAATGATCCATAACAGTGTGATGCACACCTACACCCATCAGTCCCCTTTATTCACTTAATGGTAATCTCCAGCTAAAAACTTTTCCCCTCCAAACCCAACTCTTGGACTTGGCTAATCCATATCACTACCAGCAACAAAGAAATGACATGCATCACATTGTTTAAACATACCAAATCCTGTTTATCGTGCGCTTAGCTATTGATCATGGTTACCAGCTCTATTAGGCTTACAAAGAATATACCCTGACTATGATATCACGAATGATGAAGATTGAATATGGGTCTCGCAAATTTTATGTTTCCAAATGTAAACTATCACGAATGTATCTGCTGACTTATATGATCATGCCACTATCTTCTCCGAATTGGGACGACAGTAACAATAAAGAAAAGACGATAAGGGTGCACCATGCATCGGTGAAGCGGGGTTTCATAAAACCACGCGTGCACGTTCTTCAAAAGAATAGAGACGCTGGCATTAGACTCTATGTTACACACAAGACGACCCTTTTCCTAAATGTCGCTGGTAGCCGGAGGATGTTCGCCACCCCGCTAGAGCGTTTAAGGGAAACGGGTTTATTATTCTTCTCAAAGGAGACAAAGAATATTTGATGAGGCGCTTTATCCCGAGGAGATGAAGGGAGGATCCTAAAGTATAAGGAGACGAAATACGGGTAGGAGGAGCACGAAAATAATTTATATAAAAGGAGCTTCTTGATGACTTGTGCTTCTTCATTTCTTTTACTCTTTGACAAACGAATACATATATTCAACCCCCACACCCTTTCCTTTCTTTCATTCATTACATTTAACGCAGGTCGTTCCCTTTCCATTCCTCTGTATCAGTAACAACACTCAGCATCACTTTTAAAAAATGGCACGAAATTTCATCCCCATCTTTCTCTGTCTCCTTGTCTTGAGCCTTTGTACGTTAGCAGCACCAATCAATAAGCGAGGAACCATCGAAAAGCGAGGAAAGAAGCAACATGGTGAAGCTACTTTCTATACGCCAGCACTTGGTTCATGTGGTATCGAAAGCACAGAGAAGGATATGATTGCAGCTTTGAATGCACCACAAATGGGATCAAGCGCCAACCCAAACTCCAACAAGAACTGTGGCAAGCGAGTGAAGGTCAAAGGACCCAAAGGATCCGTTACTGTCAAAATTGTAAGCTTTAAAGCATTATTATGATCTGTATATTCCCATTTACTTATTTTCTTCCTCTTTCCAGGTTGACACATGTCCTGGCTGTGCCAAAGGCGACCTTGATTTGAGTCCTGCTGCATTCACTAAAATAGCAAGTCTTGATCAAGGCAGAGTAAAAATCACCTGGTCATTCTAAGCTTTCAAGATTTATCCCCTATCCTCCACATTAACAACAATTTCCCTTCCTTCTCTCGTGTATTATTATATCCATCACTTCATTATTGTATTAAAAGATCTGAAACAGAAAAAAGCAGATGATGATGATCAACCTGTTGTGTAAGCCTAAAATCTTTCTCCATCACGCTACGCATTTTCCACATTGGGAATAACGCTTTTGACGTGATCTATCTGACCATGAACAACCTTGTCCGCGTGGTAACCAAGTTTGGCATTACGATAGGCTTGTTCCCACCAGTTGGTAGGTGCTGGTTCATGTGTGAGTGGTGCTGCAACAGGCATATTGTCTTGCTCATCTTGTGCTCGGACATGGCCGATATACATGGATGCAACTTGTAAAATGATAATAATCAACATGAGCATCTTGCAGTAATGAAGGTTTAGCATTTTTCTCCTTGGAAGGTTCCCCTGTACACTTTATGTTTCATCAGAGTCTTATATAAATGTTCTTTTATAACGCGTAATGTAATGCACATGACATTACTTGTCTCCTTTTAATACATGTGGCGACTGTCATATGCTTTGATGATTACTCCTTTTCATACTTTTACTTGGGGATGAGTGATAAGGGATGGATTGGTCTGTGATCAATCATATTGAATATGTGTGTGTGTGTGTGTGTGCGTGTGTGTGGCACAATCAATTATCCGACCAAGTGGTCGTCAATGAGTAGTCAATGCGGTGGATGCTCCCATTTTTGGTGGTGTTGCATTGTTCTTCCTCTCTCCTCTCCCTCGTTTACTCGCACAAAGCCATGAGTAACCCGTCATCCACCATTTTTCACCCATGCCAAGCTTCCGATTCGTCCACTTCCTCCTTATCTTATGAAGATTCTTATTTGCGACTGTTGCGAGAGATCACACGACTACAATGGGTCCGAGAATCTTTCCCTTCTCATTCAAAGTACTATGATGGATTACAACAAAAGAGACAAAGACTCCAAAAGAGGATCGAAAAGCATTTGTAAGTACGTTGATGATATGGCTCTTTACGTAATAGAAATAAGAATAATAACCTTCTACTATAGAGCACAAACAACAGAAGGGGATATGTCTATTACGATGGAGTCATTACAACACGAACTGCGAACTATCCAAGAGCAAATAACAGTAGCGGACGACATGGTGAGCTTTTTTAATGCAGCAAGATTCCACTTTCTGACAAAACGGGTTTCGAACGGGTGGGGATTAGCTCCAAGACCTGCTGATTAATAAGCGTGAACTGGATGCTGTATGCGATGAACTACATGCATTGTTCGACGAGGTATGCTTTTCTTAATGTCTACTTTAGAATCATGGTTTTAACTTGCTCAATAGGTCGTTCCTGCAATTTCTGACAATCCTCTCTTTGCTGGTGAACAGAATCTTAAACGTGAAGTGACACAACTTGCATATAATATACCAATCGTAAGTTCATGAATGAATGGATGAATGAATGAATGAAACTAAAGGATTGGTTCATTCAAGCTTGAAAGCGACATGCAAGGATATCAAATGGCTCAAAAGGAATTACATGCTTCATTGGATTGTCTCGATAAAGCCATCAAGCTATTACCAGGTGCATCCAGATTCCTCGACAGACAAGCCATGGTAACACGTGGTATTGGCAGCAATGATACATTTCAACAATCCATGGATCTCCAAGTTTCAGCACCTACAGCTAAAGGTAAATGAATCATTCATGTATGGGTAGGGATGGTATTGATATCATCCATCAAGGTGCTAAATGAATGGTGTCATATAGATGCCGATGATCTCGTACAACAAGCCAAAGATCACGTGCGGAAAGCTTCTAAATCATGCAAGGATGTGTCAGATATCTTATCACTAGCAGCAAATAAAGGTAATGTGGATTTTCATGTAGAAAGAAACAATCATTGACTTTATGGGCATATAGATATGGATGTGACATCTGCATTAACAGCTTACAGTGCATTCAAGCACGAGATTGAAACACTTTTACGCACACGCATCAATCCGAGATTCAGTCAACTGCAAATTCAGCTCTCGGTGTCACGATGTCATTATGAGCAAAAGACAATTGAATGGACACAACAACAAATCAATATTTTAGAGACTGTATTACGTGAGAATGGAGCTCTCAGGAACCGAAGCTTGGAACATGAAATGGCAGTTTTACGTATGGGATCCAATGCAGCCATCATGACATTATCATCTGAAGCCAGTGGACGTGTCACAGTCGATGATGTGCTCGAGGTGGATACTTCAGAAGTGGAGACGGATCGTAATGGCCCATTACCGGTATATTCACCTGATGGTGGTTCTTCATCTGCTGTTGCCGAGTCATCATCATCATCTGGAGCTCTTCACGGTGATAGCAGTAACCATCGCAATGTACAGTTGCCAGCTTATTCATCACACCAGGACGATCCTTCACCACAGCACGCTTCATCCGATTATGATGGTCATGATCAGCCCCCAGCATATAGTCTCTAAACAATAAATGGGGCATCATTGTAGAAATCGCAAAAGACATGTTTCGAGAAGTTGAATGAGAGTTGTCAAAATGAATGGGCGTTTAGCATTCCGAAAAGTGGGAGATGTAAAAAGCTGGTTGATGATGGAATGTGGGTGATCTTGTCATTACACTTTTAGTCCAATTGAGAATTTCTTTATTGCTTCTCATAATATACACTGCTGCATTTCTCATCGTATGGATGATGTAAACTGAATCGTTTCTCTTCGTGTTGACAATGATGTGCAGCAATGGGTGCTGGGGGAGTATAATACATGGGTACCACAGTAGAGGCAGGTGGATGGTGGAGATGTTGCAATGCACGATATCGGTCATCAAACTCGATTACCAAAGCCTGTTAACCGAATTAGCGGAATGCTCTATACCAACTATTGCATGCAACTTACATAGGATGAATGCCGAAAGAGACCGTGTTGTCGCTCTACTTGTGGTTGTAAAACGTCAGTACCGTGCTTGGTCAACCGATAATTTATGCCGCGAATGTTTTCAGTTGCATTAACCCGGCTGCATAATTCAACAAGGCTGCATTGAAACTACAGTAAAAAAAGTTGCGTTTTTGGCGCGTTATTTAGGTCAAATGACAATGAGCATCTTGAGTGGAGGGCAAAAACTAGTATCAATCTTCTTACTGTGCGTTGCAGATATCGGTATCGCCAAATCCATGCAATCGTGGTGAGCAGTATAATGGCAGGAATGATGAGTAGAACATATGGGTTGTCCCTGAGCAGTAGATAGTTCCAGCAAATATAGATTGTGCCTCCCACCAATGCCCACACACTGAGCAACGTAGTCACCCATACTAGCTTATGCCCTGGTGGTGGATGCTGTCGCACAGCTTCATTGAATAAACACATGGTAGAAGAGAAGTCTTGGAGCGACAGCTATTGCATGTACAATATTTGTGTACAATGAGAATCTTAATCATAAAAGAAGCATTCTGTATTATGTTGATGCTTACGTAGTCCTGAAAATCCAATGTATACTGGTCATCAAACCTACGACCAAAAAGTTGGAGCCTGACTGTTTTCATGGGGACAATGAGAAAAGAAAAATGTGATATGGGTACAAGAATGAAGAACGAATATTTTAATGAAAGTAAATCGTTGAGCGATTATACTAGCAAAAAAGAAAGTTGGCTCTTTACTCAATGCCTATTTCGGGCCGATCGCACGGTTCAAGTTAAAGGCAGCTAAGAAAAATAGCGATGGATCAGTACGATACTCTACCCACTCCAACCATCATCCTTTCAATACTCACCACTGATAAATGCCAAGTGACTGAAAGCTTGTGGCACATTACCAAGCAATTCACCAGATCGTGCCACTTCTTCTGAAAATAATCCCAAGTGGTTTGCATATGACAACATCTCTTCAAACATCAAAATCGCTTTGGTCATGTATTTCTTGTCATAACGACCTGCACGTGCTAATGCTTCCACAAGCCAAAATGTGCACATGCTAAATGCACCTTCCAATCCACCACCAAATCCATCGTCAGTTGTCAATACATTATACCGGAATACCAAGTTGTTGGCAGTCAATCCACCTACACAAATGTAATCTAAGCTTCAGTAGCCATTTCATTAATGATATAGCAGCTTTACCTTTTTCAGGTGGCATGAGGATGCGTTCCACAGTTGAAATGAAACGAGGATCTACTGGTGACGTGAAGAACACCAATGGCATAATCAAACATGCTGCATCGACTGCATCTTGCGCTTCAATGCTTTGTGTATAAATCTGAAGGGTGGGATTCCAACATTTTTGCTGAATCTCTTCATAGATGGTGTCGCGTGTTGCCAACCATCGGTTACGATCAGGGCAAGGAAACATGCGTTTTTCAGATAAGCGTAATCCACGATCGATAGCCACCCAGCACATGATACGTGAATATGTAAAGTGCTGCTTACGACCACGCACCTCCCTGTATATCAAGATGTTAGGGATAGCAACAAGAAGCTTTGAAAGACATGTACCAAATTGACATATCGGGAGTGTTGTAATTGTCGCACACATAATCCACGAGCTTTCTCACAGCACACCACATGCTGTAGGATACAGGAGCTCCATACTTGTTGTAAAGATAGATACCATCAAGCAATTCACCATAGATATCCAATTGTAGATGATCATATGCACCATTGCCAATACGCACAGGAGCTGATTCACGATATCCCTCCAAATGATCCAATACCAATTCATCCAACCTTTTCTCGCCACGGATACCATACATGATGTTCAATGAACCATCTGGGTTCTGCAAATGGTTATATTATATTAGTCCCACCTGTAATCTCCTAATACATCCTCATCTCATCATAATATGCTTACCAAATCGTTACAGCGATCCTCAACAAAGCTCATGTACTTTGCAGCTTCTTCAGTAAACCCGAGCTTTAAAAACGCATAAATGGTAAATGAGGAATCTCGAATCCACAGATAACGATAGTCCCAATTGCGTTCACCCCCGATGGCTTGATAAGAAACCAATCGTTAGTCCAAGGTTATACACTAGTTGATTCTGATGCACTTACATTCAGGGATACCAAATGTAGGAGCTGCCACTACTGCACCAGTCTAATGCATAAATTGGATCAATAAAGTAGTATGATAGCTGTGTGGAATGAGAAACTTACTGGTTCATATGTCAACAGTTTTAAAGTGAGAGCGCTGCGAATAATGTTTTCACGCCAACGACCTGTATAGGTGCTCTGATCAATCCATTCTTGCCAGTATCCCCATGTTTGACGGAAAAGTGCATTGGTAAGACTTGGAGTGAGTGCTGGATCCATGGCAGGAATATCACCCTTGTCAGGTACTTGGCGCAAGATAAAAGTCACTTCTTCATCCTCAATCATTGTAAAGTTGGCATGAACACCGCGACCATTTTTGTGGATTTGTAGATTCAAATCAGGTTTATGACCATCAGTATGACGCACGATGTAGCGTAAATCCATCGTCATATCCTTAGATCTGAACTCAACACGATCATTGCATACATAATATGGCACATTGTTTTCTGGATACTCTGACAATGTCGCAGCAGATGGTTGAGCGGGCATTGGAATGTATTTGGTGGTATGCGGATCCCGTGCATAGTTGAATGCAGGAAAGCATTCCATGTTCATCGACACTTCACCTCGTACCACACGAGCTACACGTACAATCCATGGTAAAAATGGCTTGGATAATGTACGTTGGTTCTTGCGTGGTATGTGCATGTAATCAGTAATCTCCAGTACTCCTTCTTCAGACATGAAGCGTGTCACCAGAATATTGCTCTTGGGGAGATATTGCTGCTTATTGCTCGTGTGATCATGAGGACCAATACAAAAATGACCACCTTTTTCTTTATCCAAAAGTCGACAAAAGATGCTGGGACTATCGAACACTGGGTAGCAGCAAAAATCCATACTACCATCAGTACCGCACAAAGCAACTGTTCTCAGATTGCCAATAATGCCATAGTTTTCAATAGGCAGGTATCCGCGTGTACGTAGGTCACAACGTGTATCTTCGATGGGCTCTTGTCCTACTGGATTTGACATGATGATGGTGGGTTGTCGAAAAAATACAGTGGGAAAAAAGGAAGATGGAAAAAAATCAATATTGAGAAAAACCTATTTATGCAGGTAAGGTCTGTTAAGTAACATGACCCACTACACACGCTGAGTTGAGTGAACGTTTACTCATCTAAAACCGGATCTTCCTATAACAGTTCACCCAGTTGCATGTCCTTGTCACCATTCGCTGTTTACATCACACTGCAAACCATCTACCATTTTCCCTGGTTCACTAAAATCTGAGCGCTTCATGCTAATATGGCTCGTACCACAGTGTGGAAAAATGGCAGGGCATGATTAAAGGTGACGTATGCGAGCCATGATAGAGAATACACTACAGTGCTAAAATTCACGATTAGTTCGATTTGATGCTCATACCAATATGGAAAATGGTAGCTGTCCTCAGCTTACCAAGCACGTCGTAAGCAAACATACCCCAGTCATGCAACACTTGGACCATGTTACACAAACCTTACAGCAGCTCGATGCTAGCATTACACATAACGTGAATATGATTATGACCGATACATCAGCTATATTCCTTGTAGCAAACTTGATTACATGGCCTATTTTTGGATGCTTCGATGTAAACGTATTGCAAGAGGCGCTTGGTAGCGTGATTGTTTATAATATATGCTATCGATTATATCTTTTGCAAGCTCTCATTGTTCAGATCATAATTTTCCATTTGGACCACCCATATTAGAAGATTGTATAGCAAGATGCTACTTGAGATACTTCAGAGCATATAATAATCTTTTACATCAAAGTGACAATGGCATGGTTGATATAAAATCCACACCAATCAGGTTTATGGTGCTAGATGAGCGTCACGTTAATGACAGATTGTGTCTCAAAATGCCAGTGGTAACAATATGTTGTTAGATATGCTTCATGTAGCCATTGCAGTGACCAAGATGGCATAGCAGCAACACAGTTACTTTGTTGACACGTATATCGACTTGTGCATCACTCCGCCACCACATGGGAGGATCTTTAGCGATCTATACTTGGCTAATCCATAATCATGCCTTTGAGCACATTCGTTCCGCCCATTGAAACACTTTATATAAAGTTTTGCAATGCATTCTAAATCATCATATGAAAAACATGACTAAAAATTCTATTCCGCTTGCTTCATAAAATCGATGCTGATCATTCTTCAGGTATAGTGCCGATCACCCTATAGTCATGACCTGCGATATAGATTAATTCATGTAGCTCTTACGACCCAAATCTCAAAAGTGATTGCTGTAAGCTGAAGAAAAGATAACGGAGATTTTATATACAGGGATCACTGTAAATGCTTGGATGTCCAAGCATTCAAACACTGAGCGTAAACAAAGAGTAAGTTGGGAACATCCATAATCGGCCAAGTGCCACAAATGGTAGCGATAGGCGATATCAGGCGACTATCACAACAGATAAGAGAATATGCTTCCCGAGGCGTCATTTGTTTGTGGGGAAGTGTTTTGGAAGGGGCGAGCGGGTCATTCAACTCTATATAATACAGGGCAGTAATACATAAGCATATTATTATCATCCTTTCCCTTTCATGATTAACGCTGCATCTTTTCATACAACTCAAGTCAGCAAATGTAGAGCTTCAAAGGGTACATTCTCTGCAGACCCCTTTGCACATGCAAGCAATGCCATGCATGAACAATCGAATTTTACTTGGAGCTTTATCGATAGTATCTTATTAAGAACGATTCGTAAAATACTTTCATTCTTTATCCAAAGCGAACATGATGGTGATGCCAAAAATGGAAAATCGGGTGAAGCTACTGTTCAGATTACAAGCATGCAACCTATCGCATTCCCAACATATCAAGCGCAGAAACGTTTATTATCAAGAAACAGAGTATCACGAGCTGATCCCGATGGTTTGCGAAAGCTTGCAGTGGGCTTAGAAATGATGCGTCACAGAAAGCTTCCCAGGGAGACATCACAAACAAGTATACGAGAAAGTTTTTTGCCGAGAAGGCAAGATGTCTTTGTTCCTAACTTGAAAAGTCCCTTGGCACAATGAATAAACATCATTCATTGTTGTAGATAACGCCTTTAATAACCTAACCACCATTGTATTATAATTCGTTTCCTCATTCATAAAGGCATGGATTCTATCCAAGAAAGACATTTATGATTCTAGTAGTTTGCATTGTGTCAACTTGATTATAGTTCTGACTACTGTTCTTTCAATGTGCTTCAACTCTACTCCCATAAACGTATTGTGTGACGCCAATATCTATGTACTAGTGCAAAAAAGAGTCGTGTGTGTATTAAACGTGATATTATCCCTCACTTCCAACTACTGTTGTTTTTATAAAGTGTTGAACTGAGTTTATGATACACTGAACGGGAGTGCAATGTTCACAAGAAATTGACAGCTATGAAACAGGGAATGGAAATAGTATTCTACTTTCTGGCAAATGTGATCTTGATAGGATGATCGGGTTCGAACTGATGTGCAGACAACTCGTTTTTGGCAATGTGCGATTGCATTTCGTTTTCGTACTCGACAAAAGCAATGGTCTTTTTGGTTGGGATCATGCGCACTTCGCGGAAACCTGGATACCGTGAAAAGACATCGACAATTTGCTGTTGTGTGATGGTCTCTGGCAAATTCTGCAAGAAGAGAATCTTGTTTGGTGATAAATACTCGTCGGGAATCTGTGGATTCGATATAGCAGGACCAGCAGCTAGATAAAAACGAGTCAATCACGATGGTAAACAGGGTTGAATAAGGGATCCTTACATGAACGAGGTGGTTTGAACGTAGGTTTGTGTGATCCAGGAAGTGGAAGAGATGCTCGCATTTCTAAAAAGATACCACATTTAGTATGATCCATCCCATACTATTCATCATGGATGCCTATACCTTTCCGTTTCATGCGTTCACTGTAATGCTCATCGAAATCACCATCCTTTTTGGCATGGACATCCGATTTGTTCTTTGCATATTGCACAACCTATCCAATTCCATCATTAATCCTCATGTCCTTGTAATAATTATCCATCTTTGTTACCATTGGTTTGCCATAAAGCACAAAGTGCTGCAATTCCTTGATAGCCTTGGTTGCACTTTCTTCATCGGCATAGGCAATAAATGCTTGTCCTCTCATACGAATGTTGGAATAGGCGACAATATCCAAAACTTCACCAAACTGGCTAAACATGGTCCTTAACGTATTCTTCAAAACTATATATGAAGTCCCATTAGTGTGAACCATATATATTCATCACGTTGCTATGTGATTACGATCTGCTTACCTAGAAGCTTCACTTTCTCATTAAGATTGCTTGCATAGACTGTACGGCTAGGCACCGTGTTTACAGTACGTTTTGAAACTGGAATGGCTGCAATGAGAGGTGGTGGTGGTGGTACAGCAGGCGCGCCTGGAGGAGGTACAGCACCAGGTGGTGGTGGAAAAGGTGGTGGAGCTCCACTAGGGGGCATGGATGCAGGTGGCATTGGACCAGATGCAGGGAATGGAGGACGTGGAGGTGGTGCTTGTCCTGCGATCGGTGGTGGTGGCGGTGGTGGTTGTGACATTACGACTAAAAGAAAGAAAAGAGTCGCTGCATTGGCACGAAAATTTCGCTTGAGCTATAGTCACATGGACCAATGGTGCATGCTACACAAAATTGCTCTAATACTTTTGACTGATTCATCCTAGGCTCTTTTATACACCAAAACACAAATGCTTGTTGATCATAAGGCACTTGAATTCGTAACAGCTCATTATAAATACATTATTTCTAAGGAAAACAGCTGCCTATCATAAATGCATTCCACATGCCATCTGATGAATAAATAAAAAGCATATATTGCCTGGCTAATTTATTAGAGCCAAGATAAACAAATGTACTACAAAGGAGAGCTAACAGGATACAAAGTATTTACAAAGTATAAGAATCTTTCGGGTATGGATGGTTGCAATGTACGATTTCACATATGATAGGCAAGAGGGGGAATAGCGTTGATAAAGCTTCGTGATGTTGCTTTTATATAAAGAAGCTTTTTTTTAAATCATGGGCAAATGAACAATTTTCTCCTCTGCAAGGAGAATGCAAGCCATGATATACCATGCATTAAGAGCCAAAGTGAATGAGAACCAACCACCAGCAACGGTGAGATTAGTGACACCAGTGAATGCACCAAGACCACCAAAGAAGAAGGTGCAAAAGACTTGTAACAATAAGACACGAATAAGCCAGGGTTGCTTGAAAGTACCAATGAAAAAGATAAATGATGGCACGGCAAATGCAATTTGCCACAAACCAAGGCACATTTCCAATTCGTGCATACCACTCTCCATGGCTGTATCAAAGAAACCACCACCACCGGAAAACATGATGCCGTAGGAAAACCAGAATCCAGAGTAGGTCAACATGGATGTGCCACCAAAAGTGTTTCCAAGAAGCAATTCACCGATACCACACACCAATTGACCCATGGCAGAAAATCCAAGTGCAACGCCCATAATTGCTTGAGGAATGTGGATCACCAAGCCAGTGTTGTATAAGCCAACCATGAATGCACCGAGCGCAAATGCACCAAAACCGATAGCCATAGGATTCGATGGCTTTTTCTGATGTTCAGGAACATTGCATACTGGAGGAGCAGTACCGGCATTTCCAGGGTGTGGACCATGTGCTGGATCATCCATATTCAAAACGATGCTGCTGTTTTCATTGTGGGATACTTCGGCCTTGCTCATGGTGGTAGCTGAAGAAATAGTTGGCAAAAGGGATGGTCTTTATTTCACTGCAAACAACATGAAAGCTTTTTATAATCAAGCACATGTTGCACAGACATTTTGCACCCCACACAACACACAACATGACATATACCTTATCGCCGCCCAAATTACTTGAATACACGCCCGTTGATAAGCTGGGTCGGGAAAATGTGGGGCAAAGGTTACGGCGCGGGGAAGGTAGTATTATGGTTTGCATACAACAAAAACCATGTATGCTACATGCTCATTGTTGATACCATTGCCATTTGTCTTATGTAATATGCAGCAACTATTATATCCAATTTGGTGAGCATATCCAGATTACTGTTTTTTGACAGCTTGATGGGAAAAGACAAATTCATCAGTGCAACACCCGTTTCTGTCAGGTACGAGAGAACAATGGCCAACAATGGACTTGAGATTTCTAAGCGGAAATCCCACGGATCGCCTCTATTAGATTGACAGATTCCCATTTTCTCACCCAATCCATATATAGTCTCGTTCCCACACTTGTTTCGATTGGTTCATCTCCGAGGTCAGGTTACAAAAACATACATAGCAAACGCTCCACTCCTCATCGTCGGCATCTTGATGGTATCCCCAACGTATGCTATAACTCGGTAACGAGTGAGAAGCCATTACATGTTCTTGTAGCAGCGGGGTATTGAAAGATTATGAGTTTGATACCCCCCGACGCATATCGAGATTGGTGGTCCCAAGTAGTACACATTATTGCTTTGTCTCTAAAACATTCTCTTCAAATACACATTCAATTTCGATCACCAATGATTTCATGTAGAAATACTTCATTCAAAAAAGAGAGTTTGTCTTTACTTCGTTCCTTCACCCTGCTTCATTATCATGGTATCTTCCCACTTTACACATTTCACCCGTCACCGTGGACAAATTGTATTATATAATGTCCGGTTGAATTTCCCAAGTTTTGGAAGGATGTCGTATGTCGCATGTCACACATTAGCCATTGATCCATGTATCCGCGTTGTGTCATTATTGACGGAATCTGTGTTACTTACTCACTAAACCCGCCCCTCGGAAATGGGTGTATGTGTGCGCACCAATCGCAGTTACTATCCCGGTGGTTTGATGAAATATTGTACCGGTGTATCATTCTTTTACATGACGTGGATATCAGTGTCCCCAGGAACCAAAGGTCCACAAAGACGATGCTGTTTGAAATAAAGAGCATAGATAATGAGCACCCGTGTTTCACAATACATCACTTTTTCATTGTGCTACACGGACACATGGTACGTTGGTTTTTATCCAAATCACCATTTTCTCATCCTAACCCCCTTTATGGTCATTTGCTGTATTATTGACTCATAATAGTCATGTAGAGGACTTTTGTACAGACACTCTGGTTGACTCTCAAACAAGTAACACCATATATACAAATATGACAGATATCGTTGATAATCGCAACATCAGATCCTTCATTTATCCTCCTTCTATACATGACATCTAAGATTACACCCTGCAATAGATCAATGATACGAGACTGCGTGCCAGTTCTTGGATCTCGCCAAACTCGGATTGATCTCTTATTCTGTAAATAATGGCATAATCAGTATCAAATTAATACGCAAAAACAATACTAGCGTACCTATATTCCAATTCATGGAAAAGAGCAAGGCTTATTCGTTTGCAATTTGGATCTATATCGCCAGTATCCCACTTGATATTGCCTGGATCTATGTCTAGAGCGCTCCATTCAATCTTTTCTGATTCAACAATAGCAGGTAAACGAATATGGGTATATGCATTTGCTTGAAGTGCCTGTGCAAGTCAATAGTAAGATACTTGGTGTCATGGAAGTAGGAAACAACGTACTCGCAAGATCAATAATGGTGATAATCTTTTCACCGTGATGGTATATACAGCTCGTTCACTCTCTTCAGTGCCAGTATCGATGAGATCATAGGTTAATCTATTGGTTTTGAGTGAATCTTGCAATCAAAGTGACACATGACAATGACCTTACTTTGTTTGTTCTTTCATTATTTGGGTACAATGCTCCATGACCATCCAAACAGCCATTGGGTGATGATTCGCCAGTGGATGCGCAAGATTCTGCCATGCATGAACAAAGGTTGTATCTTGAGGGGCTGCGTATGATCGATAAACAAGCTCATGTATCCCATGTTTGACTCCTTCTCGTGTAGCCTATAATAGATTGAGTTGCTAGTTTAATTTTTCTCTCCCCTGTCACCAATTACCTTCATAGCCCAAAGTTGAAGTACGGATAATAGCTCCCATGAAAACTGCTCTATTTCTGATATCCATGTTAATGGACAATAAATATACATGATCATAATAAGAAATACCTTGGTCATCTAGTTTCGATCCTTCTAGTGATGTGTGGTGGAAAACATCGGATGGAGATGTCAACATTGAAGTCGTTGCTAGTGGTGGTAAAGCATGTGTATTCTTCATATCCCTATACAAGTCCCAGATACGTTGGTTCATGATCTCCTATACAAGAATGCCTTTCAACCCTGTACCTGATCATGTCAACGTAAATAAGAATCCCATCTCCATTGGCCCATTGACCTGCGAGCATAGTTTTCCCAATCAACGCCTTGCACACTTGGTTTGTCCTTGGATCCTTGCTGTAAGCCATTCTCATAAGCCGTGTGAGCACATATCTCAAATCTAAAAAGAATCATATGAGTATCTGGTTTTCGTCCAATCGCTCCATTCTCATTACCAGCAATATCCATGTATCGTATAAGCACTTTGCAAGCAAGATCGTTGCTAGACACCCATTGCAGCATATCCTCCACAAGTGGCAGACTATCAGCGGACTCATGAGTAATCACCAACCAAAATGAAGCACTCGCTCATTTGTGTTACCTAAATTCCT
The DNA here is from genome assembly GCA_025094155.1 of Lichtheimia hyalospora FSU 10163. Classification (NCBI taxonomy): domain Eukaryota; kingdom Fungi; phylum Mucoromycota; class Mucoromycetes; order Mucorales; family Lichtheimiaceae; genus Lichtheimia; species Lichtheimia hyalospora. The sequence goes on from PTRB01000106.1 coordinate 64,856, forward strand.
CAAGATCGGTTCGATTGCCAGCTGTTGCTTTGTCGAGCATATCACCCAACATCCGTGCTGCATTTTCATTTGAATCTTTTCCCACCATGTCAGCAAGCTCATGCATGAATTCGGTAGAGTTTCTCATGGCGTAAGGAAGGAAAGCTTTAGCTCTTTCTTGATTTATGCATGCCGATTTCGCCAGTGGAACAATAAGATGATTCGGGATCTGGTGTACAGCGCACAGACCAGGTGTCATCAGGATCATGGTCGTCACTAATGGTTGTGCCCATGTGACATCCAACTAGTGTTTCCCACAATTAGAAAATACTACACTTGCTCTCTTATCATCTCATCTTACCATAGATGCAACATGCTTCTGGATCACAGTCATCAATTCATCCGTTAATTCTTCATTGAGCCATTGGGATTTCTGAACAAGTGCCACAGCGATCAAATCGGCACTCGATTCCTGCACGTGATTTCATTTCATAAATACATCAACTCATATAAAGGGTTGGATTTATCATCATCATACCAGATTATTTAAACTTGACAGTTGCTTTTTGATTGAAAGAGGTTTCTTGGACATGAGATGCTTGGAAGAGAGCGTGTTGGATATCTGATTCCATGCTTTGGAAGGACCTAAGAATGGTTTATTAGTATTTGGTGCCGTTGGGAGATAATCTTACTATACCTTGCATCGATTGTAACAAATTATCAATTGTTTCCCAGGCAGCGGTTGCTATGACATCGAATGGATACCACTGTAATCAAAGAAGTTTTAATAAATTTTATGCAATATATCTTTTTCCCCTTGGTAACGGATTTACCTTTTTCATCAATGGTATCAGACCTCTTATGGGTTGGTAGTCATGGATACCATGACGTGATGCCTTGACTGCGACATTGGAAGCTGTGGATGGTAATAAAGTCATAGGTTCCTCACTATTACATCCATTAAGTATTCAACAACGTGTATTGTAATGGCCAATCCACTCACTTGCCTGTATTGTAATGCTACATGTGATAAATCTGGAATGAACTCTATGCTGATAGGATCATCGACGATGTGTTCAAGTAATATCACTCCAGCCAGTTGTAGTCGTTTATCGGATGTGCCAAGTAAATCGTGTCGAATAAAGTGTGCAAATGCAGTGCAATGTGCCGATGAGAGTAGAAGGTAACGACCCAATCGAAGAAATGGTTGGCTACTCTTGGGTTTCAAGAACTGTTGTCAAATATGTTAGAGCTGCATGAAAATTAAAGGAGCATTCACACTACCTGCAATGGATCCAAGACGTCAACAAATCGACCTTGATTCAAATATTCATTCAGTGCACGAAATGCTCGACTCGTGGGTGCTATTCATATCAGTCAGCCAAGCGCATCCAAGTATTTGGATGATATACTCACTTGTTGTAGTATCGTTTTTAGCAGCTTCGTCAAAGGCATGTTGGTTAACGTTGAGCAAGATATGCAAGGCTTTCCCAATCGGTGGTAATTGCACTGTTGTTTCAGTGATGGCGTTGTCCACAGCATTGTCATTTGAGTCTTTGTAGAGAATCTCCATGGAAGCAGTGAGAGGATAAAGTGGAAGAAGAATAGGGAAATACTCAGTCACGAGCATGATGCAGCCAATGTACAAGTTGAAGCAGCGCGCTGCTTTGCAACCAACACCACTTGTATATACTTTGCGATGGACGACCCTGAATCATACCAATATCAATTAGAGCAAGTTGAACTTGCATTGGGCAGCGATCCCAATAATGAAGAGCTCAAGAAGCTTCAGCATGACTTGAAAGAACTGATCTCGTTAACGGCACAACTTGAAGAACAACAACAGCAACAGTCTCCTTCATCGCAGACAGCAAAGAAACAAGCAAAGTCGGCTAGTCCCGTGACACCTTCAACACCTCATGGATCATCTCCATCATCATCACCAGCACCGGTGCTTAAAACACATCAGTTTGCAGTAGGTCAAGAAGTATTGGCAAGGTGGTCTGGTGATAGTCAATTTTATCGAGCAACGATTACAGCTATTGGTGGTGCAGATCAAGTTTTCTCCGTTGTGTTCCGTGGATATCAAGAAAACGAATTTGTCAAGGCAGAAGATATTAAAGCATTGGACAACAAGAGGAGAAAGGGAATTTTTGAAGATGTGATGCCCTCCAAAAAGAGCAAGAAGGATAGCAACAAAGAGAAACCCAGTAATGATGTGCAACAACAACAACAACAACAACAGAAACCAAAGAAGAAGAAAGTATCTGAAGTCGAAGTCAAAAAGAATGCATGGCAGAATTTCGCATCCAGTGCACAAAAACAAAAGAAGAAAGGCAGAATGGCAGCAACACCTATTAACAAAAAGAGTATCTTCAAGACACCTGATAATCCTGACAGCAAAGGTAATAAGATGAATTGGTTTATTGATACTAGTAACAAATGACTAACAATGGTGTGTATAGTGGGTGTCGTAGGTAGTGGCAGAGGAATGACATCTTATCAGCAACGAGGCAAGCATCTATTTACTGATTCCCCACAAGAAGAAGAGTAATTGTACCTGATAGTGTTAGTGTGTGTGTGATACAAAAGTGACGAATCGTACATGTCAGTGTGTCAACCACCCCCCATTCAATTCGATAGCAGCAACGCAATAAAAGTCTGAATATGCTTTCCCTTTTCTTTCTCTTTTGTTTCACATTCACAACAATATAATGCTACCTCAGTTTGGTTATATCGTAGCTCAAGCAGGTGCTGATGCTCATTTACCTCCATTTCAACCTTCATTGGCTCCTCCTTCTCATCCACCACCACCACCACCTCCTCCTCATTCGCTTGCACCATCACAATGTACAACTCTACACAATACATATCGTTCAGCACCACCACCACCACCGCCACAGTATCTTCCTCCTCAACCTAAATGGCATCACGAACCATCACCACCACCTCCTCCTCCACCATCAATGCCATCTTATGATTTATATCATGCTGCTACTCCTTGGGATCAAGGTAGAAAATATACAACAATGAACCCATAGAGAAAACTCAAAACATGACGATAGGTCAGAACAAGTTACAAGAATACAATGATTTGGTGACAGCAATGAACAAGGAGTTTATGGATCATCGCACCATGTAAGCAATGCCACCCATCATTCACGCCACTCCAAAGAAAAAACACCCCTTTTTTCTCTAATTGACAGTTTTATTATGCAGCATATACCACAACAAATTGAAATCCCTTCGAGAAGATTTGGAACAATTGCAAGAAGGTAATAATATAATCATTCTCTTTCAATCAATGGGTCATTGTTATACTTTCTTTGTTTCTGACACAGCTTTGAAGGAACCCATGAGGCGTTTATGGAAGCAGTATCGGATTTAGAAGCGGAGCGTGAAACGACGATCGCCCATGCGACGGATATGATGAACTATCAGCTGTCATGCATCCATCAACGATTCGAGAAAGAATTGGAATCCACCGAGAAAGAATACAACACTGAACGTGATAACGTGAATACAATCATGCTCTCCGTCATTCGTGATAAGCGGAAACAGATTCAAGAAGATAAAGATCATCCATCCGCCTCATTAACTGCCATGTTCCGTGATCATAAGAAACGTTCCTTGCGAAAACGAGCAGATATTCGTAAACGACAATGTAAGTGACTGACTTGTATGATCTAGGATGATAGTGATACTTATACATCTACCTTATAGATCGACAATCATCAGCAGAAGATACAGAAAAGGAGGAATTGGAACGAGAATACTCACTCATGATGGGTCATTCCAACAGTACTGCAGTCGCTGCACAATAATAATGATAATTCTATATACACTTTACATGTACACATTCACACTTTCCATTTAATCGATTAAATCAGTAATGCGACTTTTTTATTAAATGACTAAAACAGTCGATATCATGTGAAAGCGACTAGCATCCTATAGCTCAGGAAGGAATATTTGTACACACACACACACACACACACATGCATGCATACAAGTGTAGGGTCGGATCACTTGAAAAGCTTGTTCGCATGCTGCTCACCTCTTTGAGTAAATATCCTATGATGAAATGGGGATCAGACCACCAGTGATGCAACCGCGTGTATGCTGTCACAGACTCGCACTGCTGCTGCATCACCAGGGTACATCCAAAACACACGCACATTATATAATATTACGTTTTATGCAATTATCCACTTGTGAACAGTAAATGCATGATGCACGCGATTACAACCATCAGCAAAGACCAGTCAAATGGCTGATTGGCTTTTTTTAAATAAGGATGATGATACCACCATGATTGAATTCCCCGGTGTATGAGAACTTTATCAATTGTAATAGATGCATTCCTTTAAAGTATCACTGAAGCTCTCTCTCTATCTCAGAAGTACAAAGTGACGAGAATAGATATCGTTGCATCCAAGGGCTTCTTGTATTCCTTTTCCTTTGCTTTCCTCAAGGGGGTGAGAAGGAAGGGGGTCATTGTTTTTTTTCGTATTCTGTTTTCTTTACACTCTAGTCTGCGTCTTGGAGGTATTTACGATTTGACTGATGAGCAAGCTTTCTCAGCTCCTCCCCCCAGAAACATAACAACCACCTGGATTTCCCTCATGTGTTTGAAACCTACATCTAGATGATAGCCATGAAAGTCAAGCAACGTTTTCTACATGTGTCAATAACCATCAAGTTCCTTTCTTCCGTCACCACATGTACCAGCACATTTTGCCAAATGCATAGTATATCCGCACTATTGACATTGGGGGTCCAATCTGAAGAGAGAAAATGACAAAAAGGTGGTGGTCTCCCCAAAACAATTCCTTATTCCGAAAACAGTGAATGGTGGCTCTTTTTTTTTCTCCTTTTCGAATGATATTATTATCTTGCCATCTTTTAACTTGATCGAGAGCATGCAACTTGATTGAATTTCCTAATGCCATGATAAGAACGATTTCCCATGTCCCAATCATAAGGACAGTCTCGATGAGGAGTTCCCAACACTTCATCATGCGATACATGGTGGTGCTTAAACAAGATCCGCGGTTTGTGTTTGGGGGGATCATGCAACGGGAGAGAATTGTGTATAGATAGCGAAAGGTCAAACTTGCGCAGCTTGTTTTGTATATTTGTGTGTGAAAGCTGAAGCACTTGCAAACAAGTAATGATATCGGTTTTGGGCTGGTGCTGCCGATCGTGCTGCAAGTTTTTGTTTACTTGCCCATCCAAGGCAAGCGGGCGGATGTGCACTTTATCTAGGTGGTGTGTGCATGTTTATACAATTATACTTTGATTGACGTACATGGTAAATGGTCTTTTTTTCATCTGATGATGAAGAAGAATAGATGGTTTTGCAAGTGTGGGAAATCAAGGGATAGTGGTTGATGCATGACGTACGGAAGGTACGCCAACAAAAAAGAAAGAGTGCCAGGGAATAAGGAGCACCAAGGCGCGCACACACACACACTTTAATCATAACACTACCAATATACATACGCACCCCACACTCTTATACCTACAAAGCATAGACCAAATACATGCGATCCGACATGCATGAATAGTACAAGAGTGTATGCGTGCAAAAGTAAACCAGTTGATGAGGAAGCAGCTTACTGCTGGCCATGTTGCGCCATTTAACTTTCGTAACGACGATATTATATACACACAGTGAAGCAATTTAATATCCTCATCATGCACTGATATGCATAAGGTTTGGCCTAAGATGCCGTATTATTGGATCAAGAACAAAAAAGAGCAAGCGGGATAGTGCTCTCTCATAATTACACGCCAAGTAAAACGTTGCAGTTCCGGGTAGACCAGTATCTGGGAACAAAAAGCGTTGCAAGATATGCATCACGACTGCCAAGATGATGATGCTGTGGCACCCTCCATCTTGTCTGTGTGATCGCGATCATCATGTGTTTTGCGTAGTTTTTTTGGCTCCCAGCAAAAAGACCCATCACCATGCAAGCATTTCCATAGAAGCCTTCATTGCCGTAGCGACAAGTTTGGAAGACGAAAACTGAGCATGCACACCACACGGCCATGCAGCCTTATTTACCTTCTACGCAACTATTTTTGGTTGTCAAAAACTGCCATATTTCTTTTTCTCTTCTCTCTCTCTTTCTCTTCCTCTTCCTTTCTTCTTTGCTTTTTCCTTGTCCACATTCACAATGTTCAGTTATATGAACTTTCTCAACATGAAGCACCAGGCAAATGAGCCAGTGCAACCACAACCACCCACAGCATCTTCTTATTATTACTACCCAACACCAACATCCCCAACACAACATCAACCACCTCCAACACCTCCAACCACTTATCCAAAGCTTACCACTTCCGTTTGGGAAGATCAAAATACATTATGCTATCAAGTGGATGTGAATGGTGTATGTGTAGCAAGAAGACAAGGTAACAATCGAGTTGTGTATATGGTATTGTATGAAATAACTTATGACATGTGTAGACAATGACATGGTGAATGGCACCAAGCTACTCAATGTTACTGGTATCTCTCGTGGCAAGCGTGATGGTATACTCAAACATGAGCGTGGTCGTGTGGTGGTCAAGGTTGGAGCTATGCATCTCAAGGGCGTATGGTAAGTCGATCATTTCACTCCTTCAGGATCAAGAAGCAGCAAAAGAACGACGCCTTTTCCCCAACGCCCATTCAATCCCCACTCACTTTGTTTACATGTACACAGGATCACCTTTGCACGTGCCAAAGCACTTGCTTCACAGTTCAACATTGATAAAATGCTTCATCCTTTATTTGAAGATGATCCAACTGCCTACTTTTGTCATCAAGACTATTATGGTACAACGTCAACTGCTGCTGTAGCAACCCAACAACAACAACAATCATCCCTGCCACATCCACAGGAAGAGTGTCCCTCTTGGCAACTTGGTAGCTCCTCAATTCTTTCCGAATATTCGGCCCCAGGAACACCAGATATCTTTCCACCACACCAACAGGAAATGATGCCGTTTTCCTTTGTATCCATGATGAATCTGCAAGAACCAGAGGATGAGCAACAACTGCAGCAGCATGATTTCTATTACTATTACCATAACCATTAATTTAATGTCTTTCATATCCACCCCAACAACCAACCCTCTTGATGTCATCCATAACGCGCGCACATATCTACCGCCCACACGCATCCCGTATATGCATCATTGCGTAGTCAACATAACCAGCAGCACAAACACATGTATACCAATAGCCAATATCGTTAATCCATCCCCTTTCTTCTTTGTTATTTTGAATGATCCAAAGCGTTTTGTTTATTCTGAAAAAGAAAAAAATTGATTGGGGGTTTCAAACCTTCTTCTACGAGCGACGAAAATCAAAGATGGCTTCGGGTTTGTTGCCGAGTATCTAAAAGTGGTGAAATGAGTAAATGACAAGATGAAACAGTTTCATATATCCTTGTTTACCTGATCCAGTTCCTTCATTACGTCGTCCGTCATTAAATCTCTGATTTTGAGTGCTTGAATATTCTCTTTGGCTTGATCCGGTGTAGATGCCCCAATAATCACACTGGTAACATTTGGATTGCATAAGCACCAAGCAATGGCAAGTTGAGCCGGAGTAGCACCTAATCTTGTTGCAATTTGCTAAAGTCAAGTATTATTAGCAATCCTTCATGATCACATTGTATTGTATAATATCTCACTTACATCAATGACCTTAACCTTTTCGATTTTTCGTTTTCCTTCTGCACTGAAGAAACCTTCTCGTAACCGATTGATAAGTGGATGATCTTGGATAGCAAGTCGTGAATATGGAGGAATCACACCGTCATTATACTTTCCAGTCAACAGACCTAATCATCCCCCCAACATCCCATCCCATCTTCAGTAAGGATCATCCGACAGCGTACTCAGATATAAACAAATAGTAAATGTCATACCGGATGCCAATGGTGACCATACACAAGTCCCCATGCCAAACTTTTGATACATTGGCAGGTATTCTTTTTCCACTCGTTCACGACTGAACATGTTGTATTGAGGAGACTATGATAATGTGGTGGTGAATCATCCCTTGCATGATTCGCACGTGTCCCTTATTCAGCCAAACTTTACCTCGGTAATGGGTGGAATTAATTGTAACTTGGCTGCTACTGCATGAGCTTCCACGATGAGATAGGATGGCCATTCGCTGGTAGCCCAATAGAGTGCCATGCCTTTATCGATACACCAGTTGAATGCTCGCACAATTTCTTCCATGGGGGTATCCAGGTCTGTTTCATGCGGTATTAGATACTTTGCTGTAGGGTATAGATCCCCTATCCAATAAAAAAACAACTTACCAGGTCTTTGTGCATAAAGAATGTCCACATAATCCAATTCAAGTCTTTGTAAACATGCCACAGTGCCTTCAAACACATGCTTTCGAGAGAGTCCACGATCATTGGGTCCTTTGCCACCAAAAAATACCTTGGTGGATATGATGAAATCAGATCGTCTCAGCCCTTTTTGGTTTCTCAATGCTAATCCAAGATCGATTTCCCCTTGTCCACCTAATAGACAATGATGATGAATCTTTTTCCCTAACATTAAACAAGTGTTTTCTCCTCTTTCTTTTACCTGCATGAGACTCGGCAACGTCGAAATGATTAATTCCCAATTCCAGAGCGGTTTTGACAAGTTCGGTCGCTTGTTCTGTAGGAGTGTATGGCACATGCAAGATGGTTGATCCCGAGTATTTGAGTCAAACGACGGCTTATCGCCTTGATATAGGCACACTATCTTCTTTACCAGACGTAATTTGCGCACCTACACATGGTTGAGCGAGTCAATGAAAAAGTCGAGCGGGAAGCAATTGCATAAAAAAAAGGTACAATGCCTTACCAAACGTGATCCATGTTCCCAATGATAGAATGCTGACCTTGAGACCTGTATTGCCGAGGAAACGGTATTCCATAGGTTCGTCTCTCGTGAATTGACTTGACAAAGGGTTACGGGAAAAGCTTGTAGTAATCGCAAACTCGAGAAGCAAGAAAATGCCGTATTAGGAACAAAGTTTATCCACTGGATATATTTCGCGGTTGACATGACAACAGATCTCGGGATCTCCATTCTCTATCAATCGAAATCGCCCTTTGTATCCCTTTATGAATAGTCGCGTGCTTGTACAAATCAATCATCATTCATTTCTTGCTTAACCACGTGCATTATATTGTTGTTTCCAAGTGAATTCACAATGTTGATGATTGCTATTACATTGCTATAAGTGTTATATGGGTGATGCTAAAGCAGAGTATACCTCGTTTATTTCGTTCATGCTCCGATGGGAAAATACAAGGTTGGGCATGATGGTGTTGACTTAGACTAGTATCCGTACTTTTAGATAACATTGGCTTGTTTCACAAATCACATCATTCTTATTTGCAGAGCATTATTATTATCACTCATATTTGAATGATTGAAGCAGTGATACTTTGATTATACCAATGGTCGGTGTGAGATTCCACACAACAATGTCATGACAATCATGGATAGTGTGCAATAATAAAGATGGTGAATGCGAGAATATAATAGTGCACACGTGACCCAGATTGCGCTGCAAAGAAGATGGACAATGAACAACAAGCTTCTAATGTCGCTTGGTTGTATCACGTGCTCGTCATTGTGTTTCTTTTAATGGTGCGAGTGTAATATCAATTGACTGTAGTGGTATACAATGTGTGTGAGAGTTTGACGTGAATTCATGCAGCACGAACGCGTCACCCTTGTAAATGATTGAACACGTTTCTTACATCTGCATGGCTTGTTTCTGCCCAAAACGTTGAGCTTATGCCTTCTATACTGAGAGCTAATTTGCATATTTGTTTATAATCTATTATCGGACATGCTATGGGGATATTGGCAAAAGTGTTTGAAGTATCATCCTGAAGCACCTCACTGGTGCCACTTTAAACTATATGTCACGTGACAGCAATGGCTCAAATGTATCGGGATCAAAGTGATTGAAAGATATGTATTATATAGCTCATAGTAAGTTAAACGTGTGGTGTCAACGAGACAATAGTGTTCGAATGTAAATGGCTTTATTGGGTGTTTACATGTTACAAATGTAATGGGTTTGCAAAGTGTATCACGCGATATCGGCGTTAGGTGTACTACTATTTTACCAAACAACACATGCAAGAGATGGCGTCCATACATTATCGATTTGATGGATAACACGATCAATACAGATATCTGATGCTGAGTACATTGAAGGGGGGTTGTGTTGGGTGAGATCAATGGGTGCGATAGTCAAAGGACGGTATCCTAAAATCACTTTGACTCCTCTCTTCTCCTCTTTCTTTCATTTATCGCTCACTATTATCGCATACGATTGTATCGTCATCTCTTGATGCTATGAGCTTGCCGCCATTTCGATTCGATATTGCCCGACATCCTACCAAGGACACCATTAAAATGTTGGCTTCGTTGTTGGAAAAGGTCACTGCTGCCAACGATCGTCTTCATCCAGCACCAGCCGCTAATGGCGAACCACCACGCCATGGACGTTCTCGCAGTTTATCGCATGCATCGCCATACACCTGCTTTCACGCTCGCTCCATTCCAAGTATATCGATCCATTCCTACCTTTCGCGAATTTTAAAGTATTGTCCATGTGCAAACGAATGCTTTCTTGCCATTCTCGTATACTTTGATCGCCTATCCAAACCAACACCAGCCTCTCGACAACCATTACGTATCGATTCATATAATATTCATCGCCTTGTCATATCTGCTGTCATGGTAGCCAGTAAATTACAATCCGATATCTTCTTTACGAATACCCGTTACGCCAAAGTGAGTATATATACGATTGTGTATCTGTAAAGATTATTGACAATATATGTTGTTGTTGTTGCAGGTCGGTGGATTACCAGTATCTGAACTCAATGTGTTGGAAGTACAGTTCATTGTGCTCAACGATTATGCGCTCTTTGTCACGGTGGATGAGCTCCAAAATTATGGGGATCAACTATTATTGCATTGGATGAAAGAACAAGAAGGATACCCAGAAGGTCGTGTTCCACCACGCATGTCAGCAGTGCATGATGCATTATCATCGACAAAAGAAAACGAACCACAACAAGACAATCAAGATGAATACAGTCGTGTTCATAAGGTAGCAAGGCATCTTTCGATCGATAAGGGTGATAGTAGAAGACACTCAAAAGAAGAACAGCAACTCCCAACACCACCCGATTCATCCGCCCCTCATCATCCTTCATCTTCATCATCTTCATCGTCGTCATGATACCCTATAATAGCTGGTCTATTGAGGAAGACACACGCAACACATCTTAATATTACATCCCCTTTTTTCTGAATGTTCTAATATCTATATATGGATAACACCTTATCTATTATCATTATTTCAAAAAGTACTCCATAGTTTATACAATGAAAATGATGGGACTGATAGTAATAGCAAAAACAATGAAAGTGTTACACATGATTCTTCAATCTCCTCCATGAGCTCTTTGTTTCAATAATGACCAATGAAGATCATGTATCACGCTGAGAAATGTACGAATGCCAAAGCAGTATGCAAGCAGTAATAATGTATCACTACACAGAAAGTAAAGATCTATATATCTGAAGCAAGTACACTAGATGGAGATGCATATCATGCAGAAAAACGAGTGTTTATTATTCTTCAATCATACACAAGCTCATAATTTGCGTATCGTGGTTCCCACATGAAATTGCGAACGGTTGCTTCGATTTCATTTGGAAGTGTCTTGGCTTCTCCTAACTCGATTGCCTTTTTGGCAACTGCAATGGCTACTTGAACACTGACTTCACGTGCATCCTTGACATCTGGTAATAAGCTGTGTTTCCTATCCTTGGATTGTGTCGATGGCGAACATTCACTGATAGCATTGGCAGCAGCAAAGATCATTTGATCCGTGCAGTGTTTAGCTTGACTGACGACACATCCTAATCCAATCCCAGGGAAAACGAATGAGTTGTTGCATTCAGCTACTTCATATTTATCCCCATTATATTCCACTGGATCAAATGGTGAGCCTGTTGCAACAAAGACCTTGCCTTTGGTCTATGTAACAAAGATACCAAGAGTGAGCTTTCTATATCTCTATTGCCTTTGATAGATACTTACCCATTCAAAGAGATCATTGGGTGTAGCTTCATGCAACCTGGTGGGATTTGATAAGGGGAAAATGATGGGGTGATCACAGTGTTGTGCCATTGTCTCGACGATTTCTTGAGTAAATGCTCCTGGCTGTGTTGAACATCCAATCAATACTGTGGGATGTACATGTTTGACAACATCCAGCAATCCTTTGTTGCAATCACCCCATTCCTCTGGATCTCTCGCATAGCGTTTTTGCTGTTGAGCCAAGTCGTCCATATCCTTCGTAAGTAGACCTTGCTTATCCAAGCACCAAATTTGCTTTTCAGCTTGATGTGTTTCCATTCCATCCTTTGTTTCCAAGTAACTGCGCACTTGATCGGCAATGCCCATGCCTGCTGTTCCAGAACCAAATATCACAAAGCGTTGATCACTCATTTTACCGCCTGATATTTTGAGTGCTGACATGATGGAAGCGATGGTGATGGCGCCAGTGCCTTGGATATCATCATTAAAGGTTGCCATGACGGGTTGATATTTGACCAGCAATTTGCGTGCATTGTGCACACCAAAGTCTTCCCAATGTAAAAAGGCACGTGGAAATCGTTTTCGAACACATTGGGTGAACTTGTCAACAAAGGTATCATAATCATCACCCTCCACGCGTTTATGACGCCAGCCGAGATATAATGGATCATCAAGTAACTTTTGATTGTTTGTGCCAACATCAAGAACTACTGGAAGCACCCGTGCTGGATTGATACCAGCCATCGCTGTATACAGTACAAGTTTGGCTACCTAGAAAAACATAACTTAATGGTGATGGAAATATGTGCAATGATGACGTTTTTACCGAAATAGCGACGCCACCAACCCCTTGATCACCTATGCCTAGAATGGCACCACTATCGGTCACCACAATGACATCGACATTTTCTGGAGCAATACCGTTCTGCAGTGCACCTTCGAGGAGAACATGTTCAAGATTGTCATCTTCCGGATAGTTGAGATATACACCACGACTATGAAATATACCCATGCATATAAATCAATCCAAAAAGTGAAGTAACTCTAGATGGTGACTTACGGTCGATGGAAAACATGCGAATAGCTGTGATAATGATTACGCATCAATATAGAGATTGAGTGGTAATAGGAATCGTCTTTCATTTTACCTGGCAATGTATTCACTTTCTGTTGGTGTATAGATGATGGGAAGGATGCTCTCAAGGTTTTGGATCACAAAGTTATAAAAGAGTGTCTCGTTTTGATCATGGATATCTAATAACGTCAACTATAGTGTGAGAGATCTGTATCGACATTGATGCATGTGTAGCACATACTTTGCATAAATGCATTCTTAATGATGGGACGTTTGAGTTTGTCATATTGGTCTTTCAACCGAGCCGTTTGTTCATCCAGCGTATTAATTTTGTAAGGAAGCAAGCTGCATAGCCGAAACTGCTCACGTTCTTTCTTGGTAAATCCGGTACCCTTATTGAGGAGAGGTTTATCCAGAATAGCTTGACCTGCTAAACAAGTCTTGACATGTTCAGGATTGCCTGGTTGGTCACCATAAGTATCCACTTTAAGATTATGATATGAAAATGACATGATAAAGAAAAGAAGGATCACATACCCTTGTTACGTTATTGCGCATTGATCACTTAAAGCTAGCTGAGTTATCCCGGCATTTGCCACGGTCTTTCCTTCTTTCCCTATTATGTCCAATCCTTTCGAGGCACCAAAGGCAGATACCCTTGCTGATGCTTTTCCAAACGTTGATCCTTCCATTATTGACGACATTCTCGCTTCGGCCAATGACAATTTAGAAGAAGCATTCGACATGATGCTGAAATTGTCAGATCCAACGGCTCAAACTAACGTTGACCAACCAACACTATCGGCACAACCACGTCCACCACTACCGGAACGTCGACCACCACAGGTATACTCGATTTGACTTGTTCTTATCAGCTTTATAATCTAATTCATTGAACAGCCTACACGTACTGTATCTGATCATACCAATGTGGGTACTTTGATTCATTTTACTACGAGACTATTCACTTATGCCAAGAATCATCTATAGCCATTTTTGAACGGCACAGGCGGAGGTACCACAAGGGCTCGGCAAGATCTTGCACAATGGCGCCAAGAGCTTGCTAGCAAAAGCAAACAACGACAAATCCAACGACCCAATACACGTACTACAACTTCATCTTGTAAGCATTTTATCAAGGAACCATTGTTTTGGATCTTATTAACCAATTACAACCAGCGTCATCCTCATTTTCATCTACCATACCCCAAGATTGGACAGGTAATACAAAGTCGTTTGTGTCATTATTCAGATGCTTATTCGAGCTATACCCCATTTGTAGCATACAACTATGATCGCAATCGTATCAGAGATTTCGTCCAAGTAGGAACTGGTAAGCTTTCTTGATGTATACATGATATCGTATTAACACCTCTCTCTTCCAACATTATAATAGCGAGTGTGCGTAAAGCAGCTTCGTTTTACAATCAAGTAATGACAGATCATCACCAAGCCATGAGAACTGGTAGCGCTACATCATCAGCATGGTAAGAATCATGGGCTATAAGGCTAGTGCAAATACTGATGAATCCGAAAAACAGGGCACGCAATGCAGCAAGGCGACAACATCATCCATCATCATCATCATCAACACTTTCTCTTCCTTCTTCCTCGCGCATTACACCACCACGATCCATAAGCAACCCCTCTTCTATTGAACGACAATTACCAGCAACACCCATCACTACCACCACTACTACTACTATCACCAATAGAACGAACCGCCCATTACCACCAACACCAGCCACGAATGATATTACCAGCGATAACCCATTTTCAATCCAAGATGAACTACCACCGCCATCATATGAAGCACATCATCGAGATACCTATGTTGACCCAAGGGATATTGATCGAGTATTAGGAGCACATCCACAACGTACCAATACGTAGTAGAACCCCTTTAGTTATTTCAGCAATAATACACACTAGTGACAATATTGGCATCATCCAGGATTACATTGAGGCGGTTGGGAATATAATCACGGGTAGCAGGTGCACCAGGAGGAAGGACACGGCTTATGGGTGGCAACTGTGAACGTGGAAATGTCTATAAAGTGGTTATTGTTATCGAGTGTTGGTGGGCCGATTCACCTTTTTTTTTTTTTACTTGCCTGTCCCTCTACATGCATCTCATCACTTTCAATATATTTCTTTCCTAAAAGTTTCTCCTTCCATTCTTCCAAATCAGTGGGATTGGTGGTGGCGGCAAAAGCGTCCGGATCCATAATACAAAAGAGAAATGCGTCTAATTATATTCTGCAGAAGGCGCTTTATATAAAACGCGTCGAGCTGGTTACACAATGAACAAAGTCAGGCGAATGTTTGCGTATGGAGTCTAAAACACTCTAGGCCATTTTTGCCGACATATCATCCAAGCGTCATTATGTCCATATCAGATACTTCAGCTGATACACAGTATCCATGTTCATCATTCAATAACAACAGTGTAATATTCAGAATGCCAAAAGAAAGTTTTTCATTTTTTTTAATCAACATGTATATGATGGTTATAAGGATCAGAAAACTAGAGTGCATACGATGGGATGGGAAATGGGTACTATACAGCGGGTGTGGATGGGAGAGTTGCTTAGTAACGATCGGTAACTACGGTCAAATATATTGACTATTCTCAAAAGACCATTCCCATTGTTTAATGAGAGCAGATATGATCTTTTGTGCATCATTGTATTGCTTCTAGAATGTTATGATGATATATTGGATGCTCGTTCGATTGCATAAAGTGGCAGGACCTGAGCGGGCAGTGAAAGTGCATTGGGGGAGAAGAGTATGCGCACTTGAACTTCGTCTTTGTCAAATATATCAATATCGTGTCTACCATCCATGCTGAGAACATGGATCAAGCGTCGATTAGCACGCAAGTCGGGCATCTCTCAGTATAATGCGGCACAACGAGAACGCATCGCGCAAAGGATTCAAAAGTTTGTTCCGCCATTAAGGTAGAAACAGCACTTGATCCTAAGCTAGCTTGTACATTAACGCCAACGATGCAATAGTCTATTATTATTCTTTGTGGCTATTGGGTGGATTCTACTATTTCCTCTTCAAGAATTCAATCGAAGGACATATATCTCTGAAAACGCCTTGTTGCCTGGTCAGGTTCGTAGACAAACACATACTTAACGCCTAATTTTTTAATTATTGAACATGGTAGGCAAATGCATACTATGGTTACAATGATATGCAAATTGCAGAAAACTTTAGATATGAGCTGAAGGATGTTCAAAACAAGGATAGTGAAACGTAAGGCATGGTTTGTGATGCATTGGATGCAATATCTTTATTCGCATTTGTATAGACGCGGTGCGTGGATCCAAACGGAGTTTCAGCGCATGGGCTTCACAAGTACAATTCAACCCTTTGATTTCGATGGTGAAAAGGTATAAAGAGGAAAGATGGTAAAAGTGACATTGTATTAATATGATCAATATATAGGGCGTCAATGCATTTGCAGTGTATCGTGCACCACGAAGTGATGGAAAGGAAGCTCTAGTTCTAAGTGCACCTTGGATATCACGTACCGATGACTGTGAGTACAAATAACTTTAATCCACAAGCATGATGCATCTAACAAATGATCATTTGTTTGGTTAGATAACACCAATGGTGTTGCCGTACTGTTGTCCTTGGCCAATTTATTCAAACGTAAGATGCATGCACACATGGAGGGGCAAGAGCTCAAGTCATGCCATAATAGGAAATGTATACTGGTCCAAAGACATTATTTTCCTGGTAACTGACAAAGAAATGACTGGAACACAAGCATGGGTGGATGCATACCATGGAACAGGTGATCAAGGCAAGTCAACATGATGAGTGATATCAATGGATCGTAGCATTGATATTATAACATCTTAGATGCGTTTTCTGCGGTAATGCCTCGATCTGGAGCTATTCAAGGTGTGGTCAATCTCGATTTCCCAGGCATACATGACTATGAAAGTCTTGGCATCTTCTTTGGTATGTCTCCACTTGTAGCGACGTGAGAAAATTCAAGTTGACTTTATATTTTGTAGAGGGCGTGAATGGGCAACTCCCAAATCTGGATTTGATCAACACAATCAATACAGTGACAAATAGGCTTGTTCGTGTTCCATTGACACTTCATGAGGAGACTTCATATCCTTTCAGCGACACAGCTTGGGCCGATTACTTTGAATCACTGTATCACATGCTACGTATGATGCGATATCAAGCTTTAGGACATCCTTCAAGCGATGCTGGTCTTTATTTAAGGTAGATCAAATAAGGAGTGAAACACCCTACGTTTATTCATCAGCTGACACGATGTTTAGATACAAGATCGATGCAGTGACCATTCATGGTATTCGTGGTAGCACCCATCTCAATGCATTGTTTGGATTCTTCAAAATTGGAATGTAAGTTTACTGTTGCATATAACCTGTATGGATGATTGACCCTTTGAAAAGCTTGATAGAATCCACATTCCGTAGTCTCAACAACTTGCTGGAACACTTTCACCAATCATTCTTCTTTTACCTATTGCTCAAGCCAAATCGATATGTGTCTATTGGTGATTACATGCCACCGGTTATTCTATTCGCATGCAGTCTCGTTTTTCAAATATCCTTTTTTTACTTAATGGGGACATGTGCGTTGTCTCGTGTTCTACAATTGCCACTCATGGTTATCGCTCCTTAACAATCACTGCACTCGCTTGTTTTGTATTATATTGAACCCAAGTTACCAGCTGCTAATACGGTCCAAAAGGCATCTCCCACGACCATTCCACCCGCATATACCATTCGAGGACGCAATGTATCATTTGCCTTTCTTGTCATGATCATGACGCATCTTGCAGGTTTCGCGATCTTTTATATTATGCAATGCCAAGGCTATGCTAGTCAAGTAAGTTGACGGATCAGAGGAGGAAAAGAAAATACTAACAAGGATTTGTATAGCATCTCGAAAGCCAATTCATCCTATCGACATGCGTAGCACATGCACTTGTGATTTGCTCCTTTATTTGGATGTCATTGCACCCATCCTCACAATATGACGGACGCATCTTGAAATCTTTCTGCTTGGCATTCAGTGGCCTGGTGATATCCACAGTATCGTTGCTCAATTTCAGCTTGGCGGTGGTGACAGCTATTTGCATTGTCCTTCCATATAGTTTGATCCGATCCACTTCTTCTTGGCTGGCTCGTATAGTGCAATTGGTGGTGCTGTCGATGCTCTCTCCCTGTGGTTTTGCGTTGATTTACGTCACCATCACTGGTCAATCGTTAGGGGAACTATTGTCGATCATGATTCGAGACTATCAAATTGTGGATTCATGGCTACTCTTATATATTTGTATTGGATATTGGCCAACTAATATGGCTATGCAGATCGTAGTTTTCAGTAACCCATAATAGAGAATATCAAACTCTCATTTTTTTTCATTTGTACAACAAGAAGAGTAATGTGGCAATGAGGATGATGATGAATGATTACAAGAGATAGTGCAGGGTTGGGGGTTGAGAAGGGAAAAGAGAATACAGTAAGATAAGATGGTAAATGATATAAGCAAAGAAGGGTTCAAAATCGGGAAAGGGGCGGTTTCTGGGCCGTTGCACAATGCCAATTGGTATATGTTTGACCCTGACGCCATTCTTCTGGTAGGCCAATAATGTAATTATTATACTTGTCAGTCGATAAATTCATGACCAAAGAGAGCCATGGTCGTAAAGATTGTAACAAGAACAAGTATTGGCTTGCTGCCAACCTTGCTAGTTCCGATCGAATGCGTTTCTGTTTCTGTTGATGGGCAAGTTCACTTGGTGTTAATGTTGTTGTTGTTGAATTGTCATTTTGTTTCTCTTCAACTTGTTGCTGCTCCTTGTCCCATCCTAATGGGAAGGATTGAAATTGACTTTGGACTCGCCTGAATCCATTCACGGCCAATAATGTAGATAAATGACGAGCAATATGGGGTTCTTGATGACGAAGAGCCATTCCTTCAAGCACTATAATGATTCCCACGCTGTTGTCAGCAACATGGGTGACACAGATATGCAACATGGTGGGATTACTTACATTTGTCATTCATGGCACATTCCATACGCATACTGCTTTTGGTTTCTACATCCTATAACGTACGATGAATATAATATTGACACACGCGTGGGGTGTACAAAGATCTTACCGATTCAACCAACTCGATCCATCCACCTGGTTTAAGGATACGCATGTATTCATTAATAAGACGTGTCCACATATCAGTGGTGAGCGCCCAATTGAAATCTCGCTGATAAATGAAGTCAAAGCTGTTGTCAGGGAACGGCAGAGTGCCATCCTCCAAAATGGTATATTGACGAAAATGACAATTCTTGGGTTTGATGTCTTGAGGAAAGAATTCATCCTTATCGATGCCTATAAATGTTGCTTTTGGAAATGCAGTAGCCATTTCCATGGTCCATGCACCAGGACCACAACCGACATCCAATACGACAATGTTGGATTTTGCACCAAAACTATTGCTATTGTCGAGAGATACAGGAGCATTATAATCCACGCCACCAAACATCATGCGTAACAAGTAATGTTGAGCAACCAATCGATCTTGTTCAGTATGATTTTGCTCAAGGATGTATCCCCATGCATTAGCATGTTGTTGTTGTTGACGTTGACGTTTCATTCTGAGATTGGCTGAACTGATCATTGTGCGTAAAGATGGTGATGTCCTGAGATTTTGTCGTGAAGGTGGTGGTTGCAATGTTGAAGAAGGACGACGCATATCATGAATGGTGGATGCTGGAGTGGTAGGACGCTTGGGTATACTTGATAGAATGGATCCAACAGAAGGTGACTTGGGATGACTTGATAACTGATGATGAATGATATTAGGACGTGGTGTGGGTGGCAAAGGTGCACGTGGTGGAGGAGTAGGCACAGCTCGCTGTCGTATGGTCTTTTCAGCACTGTTATTGCGTCGCAAATTGCTGATAGCTTCTTCAGCTACTGGTGTCATCTCGCTCGAAGTAGCAGAAGATGAGCGTGATCGCATCATCAAGGGTGGCAAAGCATAATCCATAGGACGCATTGGCATCAACTTGTCAACTGCTGCATGAAAATGTTCTTGATCAGCCATAGGATAATAGCTTGACAGCATGTTTATGTGTATGATGGGTGGTGTCTGTGCTTGTTGTCGATAAAAAAGGACAAGGTGAAGGGAAGAAAAAAAGAGAAAAAGGGAAAAGCACAGATAGAGTAACAAGTATTTATTTGGCTTCTGTTGCTGCAATTGACGATTTAGGGGAGACAAAGAAGGGGGATACCCTTTTATGAAAACCAAGCGATGGAGAAGAAAGGGATCATTTGCAGACAGCGTCGTTTTGGGGGGAGTTGTACAAGGTGCGTAATTACTGGTAGCATGCTGTGACACTGCATGCCAAACCACACTGTTGGAATGGGCCAATAGTCATGTTTGCATTGCGTTCCCTTCCATATGGTCGTGCACACGATTGCTGACTCTGGTAGAAGATATCGTCGATCTTTATACACACACATCATTTCCCAGTGATTTCAACCCCCCCCCAATCACACCCGAGTTGTAATGTAGGTCATTGTCTTTGTTTCTCGCTTGCAGCAAAAACAAGATCCTTTTTCTTCTATCAAGCCGGGCATGCATCAAGTATCTAAATCTGTATTTTGCCACTATGATGCAGCCATCGCTGCATTCCTCCTCAACCTGTTATTATTTGCTGCTGAGCTTTGTTGTTGATTTATCATACATGTCATACAAAGGTCAAAATATAGAACCACAGCAAGATGCACGAGCCATAAAGTAAAAGGCTTGATCACCGGGAGCACGCTTAATTTGGCATAGTATGCAAGGTGAGTGTCCAACAAGCCATGGTCGAGAACGCGTTACACACAGTTGTTTGTTCTACTACAGTACACTTTGTCTCCTCTTTCCTCTCCGCACAAACGTAAGTAGTATTACACTCCTTGCAAAATGTACGCATGTTACTGCAATGTTTTAGATCATCATCCATGTGTACGTGAGTATGTGTTACACATCACTCCCTTTTCACTCTCTTGTGTTCATAATTGTGCCTGTAAGAACCATTACACAAACGCATGGGCAGCCACTGATCGACAAGCAGACGTGAAAACAAGATGACATGGATTGTGTCCGATCACATACAGTCAAGATCATCCTTCTTCCAATAGGATATTCATCATCCATCATTTGTGATGATCAGCAGTTGTTGTCGATCACGGTTGGCATTCCTTAATCCCCGAGGACCCATATTTTACAAACAAATGACATAATCAAATCCAAATTGTTATGGTCTTCTTTGTTGAAATAGAATATAATGAATGTCATACATATTTACAATGGTGAAGTGATGTTCTCCTTTTCATTAACTACAGTAGATCGAGATGATACCGAGGATACTGAGGAACGTTGGTTGACATTAGATAAGTAAGCGTTCCATCCGATTGACACCACATTGGTCACAGCCAAACGATAATAAAGGGGAACAAAGTAGAAATTGACGAGTTGAACTGCTGGCCATATCTATTACATGGAAATCGGTATAAGTCGGGGAGCACACATGATTGACAATTCGCATAATCACCTTATAATTGGCAAGAACAGCTGTAGTGTAGCCTTGCTGCAATTTCTCCTTGATCTCATTCACCGACTTGCCCTCCAATAGACCCTGAGCTGAGAAAAAGACTAATATGCACAGAGAATTCAATATGTTGGATGCATATCACACAAATTACTACTTTGGCCTTACTTCCGATAAAAACAGGAGCACAAAGGAATTGGTCCACTGCCACCTTTTTCACCAATGCTAAAGATAATGATTATTTTTAATAACAAACACTAGATGCATATATAATGAGCATTCACTTGCCTGTAATAGGTGTTGATCCTTTGATGTTCAGCTCGAGAAATCGATACCAGTTACCCAATACAGGGCCTGCAAAGCATCCACCGAATGCTGTCATACGCATTGTTCGTGCTAGATCATGGTTATCCATCCCTTTATGTTCCACATATTGTTGAGCAACCACATCCCCTACATTCATGCTGTTAGACACTGTTGGGAATATTCACCCCACACTTGTATCCAGCCTGTTTGTACCTGTTGCAAAAAGAGCAGCTATCCCAAGTACAGAATGAGTTCAATTGAGATTATGCATTTGGAATTGACCCACATACCAGTAGTGATGCTTTGTACAAGAATCGGTTGCCGAGCGAGTAACTTGTTGTATAACTTCCACATACTGCGTTCCTTGTGCTAGGAATAAAGTTGAAGCAACCCCTTTTATCTCTGCAAAGTCGGGGAAGGAAACGGAAGCACAGCTTCCGTGGAAGTCAATTTCCCGTTTCAGATAATAAACTACGCTTTAAAGGTTCAAGCCTAGTATTGCTGGGCAAAGATATATGATTACTTTTAATGGAGAAAAGATGTCACATTGAATGGATCCAAAGGGATAATAGAATTAACATAATGCATATGATGAAATGAGAGGTGAAATGCAATAAGAAATGAGGGGATAATTAAAAGTCGGCATCAAGAGTAAATTCCTTCTCGGCAGGAGCTTTGTTCATGACACCAGCACGTTGATAATCAGATACTCGCTTCTCAAAGAAATTGGTTTTGCCCTGAAGAGAAATCATGTCCATGAAATCGAACGGATTGGTTGCATGATAATGCTTGTCTACACCCAATGCCACCAAAAGACGATCCGCCACGAATTCAATATATTGACACATGAGCTTGGCATTCATACCAATTAAAGAAACTGGTAATGCATCCGTCAAGAATTCTTGCTCGATAGTAACAGCTTCAATGATGATATCACGGATACGATTATGAGATGGCTGGTGACGCAAATGAGAGAATAAGAGACATGCAAAGTCGGTATGTAAGCCTTCATCACGAGAAATGAGTTCGTTACTGAATGTTAGACCTGGCATGAGACCACGTTTCTTGAGCCAAAAGATGGAAGCAAAGGAACCAGAAAAGAAGATGCCTTCCACCGCAGCAAATGCCACTAGCCGTTCAGCAAAGGAACCATTGGAAGAGATCCATCGAAATGCCCATTCGGCCTTCTTCTTAATACAAGGTACTATATCATCATTAGAGACATGTCCGAACAAAGAACGAAGTGAATCCAATCAACTTACTAGTTTCAATAGCATCAAAGAGCATTTCCTTTTCTTGAGGATCCTTGATGTATGTATCGATCAAAAGACTGTATGTCTCAGAGTGGATGTTTTCAATCATGATTTGGAATCCATAAAAGCACTTTGCTTCAGCAATTTGCACCTCGTTACAGAAACGTTCCACCAAGTTTTCATTCACAATTCCATCCGAGCTAGCAAAGAATGCGAGTACACGAGAGATAAAGAACCGTTCGTCCTCTGTCATTCGGTTTTCCCAGTCATTTTGGTCTTTGGAAAGGTCAATCTCTTCAGCAGTCCAGAATGAAGCTTCAGCTTTCTTGTAAAATTGCCAGATCTACAATAGATCACTTAGCATAACGAGCCATTAGCTACATGCCATGGTATATATACCTCATGATATTTGATAGGAAATAAACAAAACCGTCTTGGGTTATCCTTGAGAATTTCTTCTTCTTCATTAAACTTGTTGTATGGTTTGGTCGTCATGTCCATGGGTTGCTGTGTAGTGTCGTTGATCGTCATAGTGGCTGTGATAGAAAGGGAAAAAAAGTGGACGCGCTTGCTGCTGCTGCGCTCTTTATTGACGTGATCTCGATCTCCGCGCATAAACTGATGATCCAAGTTCTTTCATTACAAATGATACTTTTTATTATATGGGAAATGAGATGCAATAGGATAGGAAACTACAAGTCATCAAAACCACGTTGTGTAATGACATAGTCTGTACGCTTCGTTCCAGTGACCTTGAGATATTCAGGTGTACAGCTATACCAATGTCGATCTAACAAGAGAAGATGAATACGTCATGTTCCTTTATAATTGAAAGAGCCATACCAAAGCTGTTGTCAGGGTTACATGAACATTTCTCTGCTGCTAACCAATCTGGTTCACTAGGACAGTGCCACCATGGATTGTGAAAGTATCCGATATCGTAAAAGAAATGAACTTCGGATTGCTTGAGCATAAGTGCAACGGCAATGCTATGCACTGGTGCATCCCCCCATCTAGTCAAATTATCAGTGTTCAGCTCAGTATAGTTCATATCAACATTATTGTACTACCTTTCATAGAAGAATCCGCCAGCCTTGTCCAAATAGTTAAAGTAATCCATGTATTGTTGTGAACGCAACCATGATAGAGATCCAATCTCGAAATTGCTCCAAAAGTGACAAAGATTGTATGTTTCACCACCATCGTTGCTAATCCAGCCCAACAAGCTCTCTGGATCATCTTTCGGTACGATATATTCGGGATGTTCCTTTGCAAATGCCTTGACTGTATCCCAAAGCGTTGGGATAGTCTCCACATACTCCTTGATAGATATGGTCCAGCCTAATAAACATGGCACTCTTAACATTTACTTTTCTCAGTGGTTATCTCATACTACTTACCATACTTCAAATCCTTCTCACGCATCACTTGAAAAGGATCATAACCAATATCGCATGGGAATTTGACATGTGGTTCAACACGCCTACAAGTATTAGCTTTGTAAGTTGCTCCATTCTCTTCTCACATCCATTCACCTTCCACTTACCAGTAGTAATCATACGAATCTAGCAAAGGATGTCGAAAAAAGAAACCGCTTTGAAACCTAATACACCAGTTAATGGACGCCTTTATCATCATTGACATGCTTACCGGCACATGTGCCTATAGGATTCACTTCCACCATAGATAACGCCTTTCTCCTCCATCTTTTGTCGACTATCCCGTGCTTTATCTTGATCAATCCAGTCAGGATATCCCCACATGGTTTCATTCAATGTTCCATAAAAGGTATCACCACTTGCCAAACCACTTGTCAACTTCTTAAAGTTATCGTCAAACGGATCGTTGTTAAGGAAGACCCAAGGATAACCATATTTGCGATTGAAGCGATCTTCAAGCTGATGCATGGTGTCACGTAACGAATTCAGATCTTCGTTACGAGCAAGCACAACAAAGGCGGCATTCTCACGTGTACCCTTAGGTCGTGGAGTGGGTCGGTAATACGGTAGTCGTTGCTTTATGCTCAATGAGCTGTTACGATGGGCAATCACCAAAAGTAGAAGTACAAGGGACACCGGTAACACGATCCGAAGCAGTAGTCTGCCAACTCGTGTGGTGAACATGGTGGTTGATAGTAGGGAAAAACAAAACAGAAGAGTGTATTGTATGCAAGTTGCGGGAAACTGAATCAAATGTGCAACAAATCATTAGCAAGTCTTGGCACATCCCACCACACTTTGTTTCTAATATAACCTCCTTACTTCAATACAATCAATAAAACTTTCAAGTGCATATACCCATTCTTTGATACAAACCTATATTGTCATGATCGGTATCACTTGCCCTATTTATTCCATTTGCATGAGTAACATTCATCTACCAATACGCGATGGTGACACGACAATGCACAGTTGACAGCACGTGTGTATTACGTGACTTTAAAATTGCCCATGTAGCGTTAGTCCCTAATTCCTTTCACATTGTCATCCTATGCCATGTTGTCAAAACTCAAATCACAATAAAAAAAACTTTATGATCTCAACAACTCCTAAATTATGGTTACAGTAAGTGATAGAGGACGGTAGAAGCTGTGATAGCAGATGGATGTCATTGTTCGATTACACTCTAATATTGCATGAAAGCAATCAATCACAGTAGACTCTTTGATGATCTACAGCCCAATTAATCAGATCACGCAATTCTCCAGAACACATTTTTGTGAGCAGAGATATTCACACGCCAACAATAAACATATAAACAGTTGTTGTCATGCATCATTCACTCCCTCACATCTCTTTCCTCTATCATAACTTCTTGATTGTTTATGCTAGAGTTGACGGGTGCCAAGGTAGACACTGGTCCTGTGGATTAAAGTTGATCATGTACTGATGGTTTCTTGATCATTTATAGTGTTTCATTGTTATCCGACTTTCATTACTCTCGTCGTCATTGTGATATTTGAGTCTTGTAATAAGGTTTTATAGCACGGTGACATGTGCGTTTGATGGATTATATACTCATGGATCACTTCTCTTCCATTAAAGCCATATCTGATTATATATTTTACAAAGTGTGCATTGGCAACATGGTGCACTTGATAAGGTGCAAGTAGCTGAGCCCACCCAACTTCCTTGCAGTTGTACACAAAAATGTCAGGAGTAAGACCTTCCCGAACGATACCTTTACGATACGTCTTTTATGGCGACTATCACAACGATATCTACGTCAATAGCAGCATCCACGCCCATCGTTAAAAGAGATGTGGGACCGAAAACGCTCACTTGATCCAGGATTCTCGTTCATCAGGACGATACAATTATCTTTCCTTTGGCACACGGATAATGTACAGCACCTCCAGCAACCTTCGATGAAATAGGCAATTGTTTTTTAGAAACATCACAGTATATAACACTATCATACAACTACCTTGTAACCTTACTCCATCACTTTGGCATATTGTCACATGCGATGTACAAGAAACTCATATCATCCCCAGCTGCATCATATTTTATAAAGGCACTAGATCAAGCCCATGTCCCTGCAAAGCTCAACATCAACTCAGCAACTTTAGTGATTTATTCATTTACACTAACACTCCACCCATCAAGCTGCCGGTGACCTACAGAGATGGCAATAAACACAATTCGATGCTATCGAATATTGCTTTCCGCTTTGATCATGGTATATTTCGTGATTTCCATTTCATGACATTCTGGATCCTCATATGCTATATCTATAGACATTACTGATCTACAGAATGTGATTCTTATTGTTATTGCTTTGCAAGGCATCTCGAGATCTTCTGGATGATCGTTTAAGGAATTGCTCAACTATACCCGCCATGATCAGCTCCCCAGATACCACACCATTGGCCGCCCCCCCTCTCCCTTCATTATCGCTTTAACTTGCTTAATCCAACATTGTCATCCTCATTGCTTAATGAATATTATTTATACAATATATTATGACTATCTCTACTCTTCTGTGCTCTTTTGAAGCTGATCCAGGATCATCTTTGTGACGACATTTCGTATTTCCTCTTCATCTTGTACACCACCTTGTTCTTGTATCCTTCGCATCATTTCTTCGACGTATCGTTCCATGTCAGCATCATCACCAATATCTTCAGTAGTAGCACCATCCGCATTAGAATCCAATACTTGATCCACTTGATCAGACACAGTAGGCAAATGCTCCTGTGTAACACTTGCGAGTAATTCTGCGACTTCACGCCATCCTTCTTGATATGCGTTAATGGCAGGTGTGATACCATCTTCATTCCTGTGGTTTGCATCAGCTCCGTGATCCAAGAGAAACTGTGCCATATCAGCTGATTCTGCAACGTATAATGGTGTATCTTTCTCAAAGTCTTCAATGTTGATATTGGCATTCTTTTCCAACAAATATTCAATGATTTCCTTTTGATTGTATGATACTGCAGCGTGCCTAGAGAAATGATATAGTTTAAAACACACCCTCTTTTTTCTAGAGAATAAAACATATTACAAACTTACATGGCCGTGTATCCAAATTCATCATGACTATTCACATCCATGCCATCCTCGATAAGTTCCTATATAAATATAGAACACCATGGTCAATAAACACATATGGGTTTCTTTACTACTGCTGTTTACCTTGACTCGTGCAAGTTGACCATCGCCTGTAATTGGGTTCGGTTAATCTCGATTGACCTTGGTTACGGGACCAATGACCCACTTACCAGCGGCGATCCACAAGTTATCTTGGGTTTCTGGTGCTCTCATGGTATGCAAGTGGTATGAGCTGTATAATATAAAGAAACAAAGAAAAAGAAATGGTGCATTGTTGCATGTGGCAAAGTCATAGTCACAATCATGCACTGAACATCCACCTTTTTTGGACCTGCGCATTGGGTTGGCAACTTTTTTTTTCTTACTTCAATACCACGTTTACAGGATGCCCCGTCAACGCAGAAGAGGACGCAAAGAAAAGAAGGACGACAAAAAAGTCGACGCTCCTATCGATACCATTGACGATCTCGATCAACCACAACAACCCGATCAACGTTCATCGATGGACCATGATCAGGTTGACCAAGATAGAAAGTTTCGATTCACTTCATATGGTCGTGTCGAAGAAGAAATCATGGGATACTTTAAGCACGTCGAGGAAACTTTAGATGATCCACCCTTTGAAACAGCAGAAGGTATATTTCTTTATTCAACTTTACATAGGAATGCGCTTGTATTCATATGAAGCTATATATAGATCAGCGTCTCTTTGTGGATGCTGTATACAATGAAGTCGAAGGAAATGAATTACGTCTTGCAGTCAATCCCACTTGTTCTCTTATTCTTGAAAAGTTGTTGACTGTATCCAATCCATTCCAATTGCGTGTTTTCTGTGATAAGCTTAGTGGTCGGTGAGTATCAAACTAAACATCATTGTGTTATGAAACATATATATATTGACAATGATTTATATGTAGTACCATTGAATTATTTACAGATCGTAATGCTTCTCACGTATGTCAGCGCTTATTGACTCTTGCAGCGGATGTGGTCGAGAATGAAGTCAAGGAAGGCAAGCAAGATGCCATGGAAATCGATCCTGAACAAGGTCAGCTCTTGTCTATGGAGCAAATGATTACCCACATGGTCGAAGATGTCCTCCCTGAATTAGTCGATCTTATTGTTCAACGTTATGCTTCACACGTGATTCGTGTCCTTATCTTCTTGTTGGCGGGCAAACGTATCGATGATTTCAAGGGTCAAGTGCGAAGCAAGAATGCAAAGAAATTCAA
This sequence comes from Lichtheimia hyalospora FSU 10163, assembly GCA_025094155.1. NCBI lineage: Eukaryota > Fungi > Mucoromycota > Mucoromycetes > Mucorales > Lichtheimiaceae > Lichtheimia > Lichtheimia hyalospora. The sequence goes on from PTRB01000106.1 coordinate 94,011, forward strand.
ACAAAAGTATGATCCATCGGCTAGCAAGGTAACAAAATAACAATGATAGGATGGTGATGAGATTGTACTCATATGATATACTAGGCATCATCCAAAGCATCCCCCACACGCCTTGTGCCTGATTCTTTCAAGGATTTGCTTCGTGCAGTGAGCAACCATATCGCTGAGAAGGCACCTGAAGAACAATTACGTAGTATAGCATTGGACAGCAATGGTAATCCCGTTATTCAGGTAAGAACAAGATCGAGATAAGTGAAACGATGTTACTAACTCTTGTTCATAAAGATTCTTTTGGAAGCATTAGATGATAAGGATCCAGAGAGCGAGAAGATCAAGACGACTTTATTGGATCGTATGTTGTTTGGATTATTGAGTGCGGATGAAACGGATGCTACAAAATATGCTCGTCAAAACTGGTTCCAAGGCATGATCTTTGATAAGGTTGGCAGTCATATGGTACAACTCATCATCAAGGTGGCACCTACTTCAGTTTACAACAAAATGTATGATGCGCTTCTCAAAGGCAAATTGCTTGGATACAGCAAACACCATGTAGCCAACTATGTCGTTCAGTCGGTTTTGGCAAATGCACGTACAGCGGGTCAAATCAAAGAAATGGCAACTGAGCTGGGTGGTTTCAAATCGCTTCTCGAAAATGGAAAGTATGGTGTCGTTCGAACTGTCGTTCAAGCTTCTGCCAATCTCAAAACCATGGAAAGTGAAGTGATGGATTGGTTACTCGAAGCATTTGGTGTCAGTGGAAAGGACGATCAAAAGGAATTGGCCAATTGTCTTATTCGCATGAAATCATTGGAGGTATGGATCATTAAAGGAGTCATAGAGTTGATATTAACAACAATCATTCATAGACTTGGAAGGAGAAACCTGAAGAAGAACGATACAATGTCGATGATATTCACATTCAAGGCTCATTATTGTTCCAAGACATTATGAAAATGTCCAGCAATCATCACAGCGTCTTGATTGGCAGGTAATACATGATAAACCATATATATGATTCTCTTTATTAATACTCTTGATTCTACAGTTTCTTGTCACAAAAACCAGAGTCCACACTTCGATGGTGTTTCTCTCCTCAAGGATCGCGTGCTTTCGAATCGATTCTTACTTCTGAACAAGTGAACATGAAGGTGAAGAAGAAAGTGATCAAGAACCTTGAAGGTCGCTTTGTTGCTTTGGCAAAGGACAAATTCGGTAGCCATGTTATTGAACGATGTTGGGCTGTTGCTGATATCCACACCAAGGTAAATTGGATAGATGAGAATGTTTATTGACACAAGTTGCTTACAAAAGGATTGTATCTATAGGAACAAATTGCAAACGAGTTGCTCAAGAAGGAATATGATTTGGCAGATCATTACATTGGCAAGTGTATTCTATGGACATGCCGAATCGAGCAATTCAAGAGGAGACGCGCAGAATGGATTGAACGAGAAAAGGGCTTGGAGAAACGAAAAAAGATGTTTGAAGACATTATTGACACGGATGAAAGATCCTCCAAGAAGCATAAAACCAAGGCATAGACTTATTTCACTCGCATACATGTTTATTCTACCATTTCATCCTATACTTGATCATCCAATAAATGTACTATAAACACCGTTGAATCGCAAGACTTGGGTATATATTGAAGAATTCCTCAGCTGCTGGATCACTTGAGAAGACTAATGAATGCTCATATGAGTTTTGGGGGTGGTAGTCCTTGTGATTCCTTATAACTGACCTATGTTGTTTCAGAAGCATGCACTCACCACCTTTTTCTAGATCGATGCTGTATTCGTAGAGATACCCTTCTGATGTCACGAGCATCACTTGTGGCATTGTACTTTATAGATATAAGTCATTTCATTCCAAGCTAATAAAGCATATTCTTCCAATTACCTGCTCAAGGCAACCAAGCTTCGTACACCAGTATTGGGTAGTTTGAGTGATGCAAAGTCGCGTAAAGGTTCCCACATGCCAGTGATCATGTGTGGAAGAATGGATCCAATATTCCGACCAAGGTGCTTTGAAGAGCGTCTCAACTTGTTGCCTACTCCAGTTTTTGATTCCTCCACATCAGCATCCTCTTCAGAAGCCGGGATCCTGAAAATATGCACCGTCTCCGTGTCACTTGATACGCATAGCAACGTACTGGCGAGATTGAATGAAATGGAATAAATACTAGCTGGATATGATCCACGCCTAAATTCAAACACTTTGTTGGCATCTGGTAATGAAAACATACGAATGACCGTTCCCTAGATATTACATGTTTGTTAGACCATGAACGCAATTTCATGTGAACCCATTTGATGTACCTTTTCACTTGCTGTTGCCAAGAGAGTTGCATCAGCATTCATAGCAAGGCAACTGATGGGTGATTTATGAGCGGGGATAATCTTGATGAGTTGCATATTGACCGCGTCAAATATCTCCACATCACCAGAAATATCATTCTGCTTAGGGGTGGGTGGTGGTGATACAGGTTGACCAAAGGATGCCAAAGGGCTTGATACAACTGATGGTTGTGCTGGATATGCAATCAAGCAGTTTTCAGGTGATGATGTAAGAGCACAGGCACCTAAAGCGAGTGACATGTTACCAAAAGAAGGATTATCCATGCACAAATGACCCGTTCCTACCTTTTGGATTGGGAACCGTCTCAAAACTGTTTAGTAGTTTCATGTTGCGAATGTCGTACAGGAAAATTTGACGTTCAAGCACTACAATCATCCTACGTCGATTCATCTTGACAGCCAGCACTGGTTCTGGAAACTTTAGCTCGCAAATAGAGGAATTGTTCTACAATGGGAATGAATACATAGATTCTTATATACTTTATACTTTCTTATTCTACCTTGGTATTGATAATGTGAAGATCCCTCGAGTTGAATTCAGGACAAGTTCCCACACCTACTAACGCAACCAGGGACGTAGAGAACAACATTTCCGCAATACTTGTTCCAGCGTTCCCTATTGAATGTGTTTAAAGAGTGATTAAATAGGCGAGTGACACGCGAATATTCAAGGGAATTAGAAAATAGTGCGTACCTTGTGAATGGCATTGACCAAAGGGATCACAGTTGTACATTTGGTAGCCAGATGTGGTCCCCACAGAAACACAGCTATAGTCTTGGTTAAAGTTGAAGAATAACACCTTGTCGTTTTCAGGCTCGTTGGGAGAAATCATTAGGTAACCAAGGTAAAAAGTGGGAAATGAGAAAAAGAGAGGATGATGAGTAGTATTGTAAAAGAGTCAAGCCCAATTGCATCTCTGTGACACCAAACCTTGCATGATGGGCGTAACCATGTGGCACACTTATTTACATACGATGATACTCTAGGTATTATATACATTTATTTGAATTGAACATTACTAAATCATGATTTTCTCTTGGCCTTCCTTGATAGCCTTTTCTTCTAATTCCAAAGCCAACTTGGTCCATGGCTTTTGCTCGATTTGTTCAATAGCAGCATCAAGTTGTGATCGTGCCTGGCGTTCTGCTTCTTCTTGTTGAGCTCGGATTTCATAGAATTCGGATGTGGCCTTTGCATAAGCTTGTCTTTCAGTCATTCCCTTCTCTGTCATTAGATGCAATTGGTACTTGATGACACTATCATTATACATTTTAGATAATCATTCCTAATAATAAATCACACGATCAGACCCACTTACGTCTCACCCGAAACTTCTTCTGGGAGCATGTCAGGTAACATGAGTTGACTGTAATCAGTACGGTTAAGACCCAATCTATTTTCAACAAGAACTTGTGGACGAGCAAGTTCGAATGGATGATCCTTGTAGAACTGACGTCTCAATCTATCTTCAGGATAAACAATAGGAGCAGGTCGAGGAGGACGAGTACGAAGATGCTTTTGTTTGTGTCGTGTGGTGCTCTTTTGGGTGTTGTTTTGAGTGTTGGAAAAGAGTTGCTTTTCAATGTCGGTTTGTGCAGACAAGTTGGCATTGGGATTTCGCGATCGAATGATGGAAGGACCAGGTGGAATGGCACGCACAGCATGAAGCCAAACAGGAGCCTTCTTCAAGAGGTTACCCTTGAGCAAATTGGTTGCATGTTGTTCTAACTTTGTTGGTGCTGCTCGATAGGCCATGGCGTCGTCGTTGTCAAGAGAAAGAAACACCAACCCGAACCAGGGCAACAACGGTTCATGTCAAATCTCAGCCACCGGATAATGTGGCTCACCGTCTCTCACACCCATACCGACATATCATCCCCACATTATGAATCTTATCAACATTGAACATCTGTACACCATCATAATCCATATGGAACGTGTTTAATTCGTCATTATAATATCTTGAAAGCATTATCAATAAAATTTGAAATGGATGAGTAGGTAGCCATGGCATGATCGATATTTCAATAGTACTCGCAACAATTCATGTTTTTTATTGCCATAGTGAATCATTGTATGGATGAATGAAATAATAGAGGAGAATAATACGCAAGGTGCACACGGTAACCATGGCACCAGTAACTAGCAACAGCCTAATAACGACGAGTTGATTTGCCGAGACTGGTTTCCGCTCTCAAAATTTTCGGTTTTGGCGGAAAAGTACGGCTTTCAGCTTGACACATACACTCACGATCAGCACATAATGGCCAAGGACAAGAAGGATAAAAAGATCAAAAAGGAAAAGATGGATGTTGACTCCAAAGAAGACGATTCCCTTCGTTTCACTTCACCCATCGCTCACCCCATGGCTGACGACAAGCTCAACAAGAAGATCTTCAAGACTGTCAAGAAAGGTTTGCCATTCAACATTATGGGATCGATCTTGAAGATATTAACTTTTTATATATAGCTAGCAAAGTGAAGCATGTTCGCCGAGGTGTCAAGGAAGTTAGTAAGGCTATCCGTAAGGGCGAGAAGGGTCTTGTCGTTATTGCTGGCGATATTTCTCCTCTTGATGTTATCTCTCACTTGCCTGTTCTCTGTGAGGATCACGATGTTCCTTACATTTTCGTTCCTTCCAAGGAAAAGCTCGGTGAAGCCAGTGCCACCAAGCGTCCTACATCAGTAAGCATGGTTGTCCTCGGTGGTAAGAACAAGGATGATAAGGCTGCAGAAGATTACAAGGAATTGTATGAAGAATGCACCTCCCAAACCAAGAAGCTGGTAAGCACAAAGATCACTTGTAGCACCATGACGAGTGAAATTGATTGATTGTCCATTTTCTAGTTCGAGCAGCTTGTGTATTAAATCAAACACGATCCATTCAAGCCCCCATTCTAAAAAAAGTTCAAACATCCTGCATAGTCCCACCACCTCCCTTGCATTACGTTGTACAGTGATTTACGTTTAGAACGTGACAAACAAGATGATGTTTTCATTCTGTGTATATTGAATCGGTTCTCAAAGATTGACATGTATTCGAGTGGAAAATGGCAATAGCTTGAAAGACTTTCTCGTTGCATGCTGATGTTTTATCATCAAATGCTGTAATCAATCCATTGTTTATTCGGAATGTCATGACTGCATTGAATCTGATGGTAGCAGTTCGACTTGTGGAAGAGATCAATGATGGATAGCTGTGGTGCAATATCGGATATTACATTCACCTATTACACTATGGAAAAGCTTTAGTAATCAGATAACATGGGGGTGAGCTCTATATAGTGCAAGTGCTATGCCTTTGGAAGCATCACAGCAGCAATGGTCGCCAGTGCAATGTGCTGCTTGATTATCAAAACATAAAATAAAGGCAGTGGGTAAGCACCCGGTATAGGATGAGACGCAGAATAAAGGTTATCACGTAGGCATTAGTAGTTCAGTGATCAAGTTCATCATGGCTTTCGATCATAACAAGAACATTGCATATCCGCACATGCATAGATCACACCAATTGCTTAAATAAACCTCTTTTTTGAACCAAAGGGAGATCAATTGTAATAAAACATCTTCCAGCTATGTCCTGTGATGGCTCGCGATATAGCAATTATGATGGATCACATGGGGAGTTGGATGTAATGGAGTGTGATAAGGGTTTACAGCAGCGCTTTGTTGATTTCTGCTTTTCTATACCTGTTGCTTTCTTCCAGTACCTTCTGTGTAAAGCACATGCATGATTATAATAATGCTGATACACGCTTCCTGTAGCCATATCAGAATATGATCAGCGGCGATTGTTGACATTGCTGCTGTGTCGCACAAATGGATGGCGTTGATTGTCTTTGGCTGTATTGATTTTTTTACACAATCATTCCACGGTAGAGATCTGCATATCAAGCGATTTTGAATGGTACAATCAATATACAAGGGGTCATCATAAAGCGCCGTCGACTCTTTTAAGCGATCATTGATCAGTGGGATTGATATCCCAAATGCTGCCGTTGTTATAAAGGAATCGATCGACACACAGCTGCAAAGCCTAAATCAGAATACCCTGCCATACGAGTCGAGTGATACATATTTGAAGGCACGTACTCTGATAACTCCATCAAGTCACCAGAATACAAGAGATTGTAATACACGTGGAATAAGAAAATAAAGACACAAATGATAGGAGATCGCAATAACGTAAAAACAATATAAAATGGCAAAATGGAAGGGATAATGCTATAGGAATCACAAGGGGGAATAAGAATACAATATACACAAAGAATACATTCGCTCACTCGTAGACAAATCCTCAGACTTAGGCTCACAGATAGAAAACGCACTCTTCGTTCACACTTTATCCATATTGGGATATTTATACTATTTGAACAATAAAAGATGTTGGACAATTCTGGGAAACAGATAGACTGACACAACTTGTCGAGCACACATAATCATAATAACACAGGATCACTTGATTGGGGAGGATCGTTGGTAGCTTTGAGACATCGGCATATACAACACCCTTTTCGCTTTGCCACACAAACGAATACTTGTGCATCTTCCTCGGTAGCACTCTTCTAATGCATAACAACTATCAAAGACCCCTTTACTTATAGAGCATTCTTTCATCCCTTGTATCTCAGAATTGTCATAGACAAGTCTAAACCAAATACTTAAGCAGAAATGCTCTGCTACCCCAAAAGTATCTCTTGACAAAGTATGGTGTTTGTAATGTGAAATCAGCAATTCACTCATGTTCCCACCAGCCAAATGGGATCCTCCAAAAAAATCCTGGAGGACCACCCGACAACTTTTGGCAGGCAGGAACAAGCGGTCATCTCTTGAAATGACGAACATCATCGCATGGTTGGACACAAGGCACTTTCAGGCACGTCGCTCAACTCTGTCCTAATAACTATGCGTTTCTGAATCATAAACAATTGAGATACAGGCAATAGTATTTCTCATAGGAAAAGTGATGATCGATTGATTGCTCCCTGCTTGGTGGTGCCAATAACACTAGCGGAAAACTGAATGCGTCATGGAAGGATTACACACACGCACATAGTTGACAGGTTGCACCAATGGATGGTGGAGGTGTTGTTGGTTCTTTGTATGATAAAGAAGTCATCCATTACAACAACAACAATGAATTCATACGCATATAACACATTAGGTCACACATTGGTTGTACAAGTTTAGGGGTTGGTCGGCATATGAACGCGTGCGTTGCGCACAGACCCAGTTAGTCGCCATTTTGGTGCATAGTAAAATAGCTTAATCACGAGAGAGAGATAGCACAGTAATAAAGTATATCGAGCTTTAGTTTAGTCATATTGATAGGGTATTGCTCACGTCTACATTAAATGCAGCTGCTATAACAAGTGAGGTGGCAGTGAATGACGTGTGCATAAAATGAAAGATGGCGGCAGGAACAAAGAAAGAGCGCCCCTCTTCTTCCTCTTCTCCACTCGCGTTTCACCAAGGTAAGTTCAACTCTATTTACAAACTACAATTGTACCTACTGTTGTCAATGCCTTCCATCCACACCGCCAATGGGTCAACAGGTGACAAGATCCTTGATCAATGAGCGACACTTCTTTCGGATCTCGTGTTATAACACGTACGCGTGATCTGCCCAACATTCGAGCTTCATTTCAACACAGCAGGTATGTTCAATCGTTGCATTTGTTTTATTCTTCAAGACTTAACATTGTGACACTAAAGGTTCACTTGCAGGCTGTTATTCTCTCGCTTATACAAGAATCAAGGCTGTCAGGTGTACTCGTTGTCCTCGTTGTTATATAGTGCGGATCCAACACGTCTTTATCTTTCTATATTTGGGTATGTTGACAAGAAAGTCGTATGTTATGGCTGCCTAGTTATCTTACTGTGCGTTTATTGTAGGTCGAGCATGTTGTTGGATGGTAGTCATGGCAGGAACAAGACAATGATCTCAAACAAGGACATTGTACATTGTCTCATGGTATGTATAGTTTAGAACCAACAAAGCAAGCACTGCTCATTAATGGACCTTACAATGAAACAGTAACAGCACAAGATCCATGGGATGAAGATCGAGTTAGTTCAGGCAAAGAATGCAGTTGAGCAACCTGGCAAAGGTAAAGGTATTCAGTCAACGATTGTTGCATCCACGTGTACTCATACAAGTTTCATTAGGATCAAGATGGCTTCCGCTCGGTTATACTATTATTGGTTGCACGTCAAGGATGTCATTGTATCAATCTGTATTGCCTAAAGGGAGACGCAACGTTCCCCAGTGCTTTAGCACCCAGTGCTTTAGTACCAAATGCGATCAAGTTGCGAGGCTTAATTCATTAAGTCATTCAAAAATGCAACCTCTGTAGCGTTTGAACACGCGGATCCACGGTATATGGAACCGAGACTGACTGGTGAGGGACTCATGTATTTGGGTCACCTGTAATCTGGTAAATCGGGACCATGCTAGTAGGCGATATGGATTGGTACATTTGGCACTCCTTTCTATCACTTGCTTTTTCCCTGATCAAACAAGCATTGTTCGAATGGATTCAATGGCATTTATTGGT
>PTRB01000107.1:0-10182 GCA_025094155.1 Lichtheimia hyalospora FSU 10163
ATTTGACTGTATTCTTTAGGTAAAACAATGCTCGCAAGTCGTGATTATTGCCACGGCATGTTCAACCAATACACTATCAGTAAAGATAAGTATCATTCAAGTGATATATATGAAATCATGTTTGCTGATCAACATGTATCGTTCCTATATGAATCATGCAACAACCAAGCAACTTGTCTTTGCTGGCACCAAGTGTATACTGTCAGAATTATGGTGGGCATTGTCGAAGCCTCTGTGAAAGACGGCTACCAACGTTAGGCCTTCGGATGGATTTCTCTACAAGAAAGCAACTTGGTGACATCAAGTAATTGGATCATCTTATGCCTGTGATCGTCAAAATGCCATTTCAATGCTCTGGATAGCAGTTATCAGAACTCGTGTCTTGTATCGGTGTATCATTACAGCAACTCGTTGCGTCATCGGAGTCATAGCAATCTTCCTTGTGGATATTAATCTTCAAGCAACTGTACGGATACCCTGGATATTTTCACGACAAGCCAATACCTTTGTGCGTGCTCTTTGGTCAAGACCTGGATTATTTGCGCCTACGCTATTTGTGATGCATGATGTGTCTCTGACGCCAACCAGAAAGGTCGCTTGACGGCAGCAACTACTGATATGGCGAATACTTTGTTTGCTATGGGTAGAATGGGATGGTGCTTTACTTTAGAGTACTGTTGGCAGCAAGATTTACGTGCGACAGTGTGGTCTGCCCTATCTAGGCCCTACCATTTGCATTTGAGGATTACTGCCTTAACCATTGGAGCTGAGCCTGTCATCGGTGTCCTTAGGTAGATTGGGAATCATGTATTGCAAGTAGCGGGAGGTAGTAGGAGTAGATGTTGACGTTATACACTCTTATGGATGGGTCGGCCACTGTGGGCTTGGGATGCAGTATGTGTCCTTTTATCAGACCGAACAAGTACGGCCCATTCGAGTGTAGCACTTAGAATAGTTCTTGTTTAAATCTTCGTCCTTATGATCATATAAAATCATGAAAAGTTAATAGACAGCTTATATCAAAACGTGACATCGTCGCATAAAGTGTTATTGTACAATCATAAGAAACTATCTCAGTGATATGTTACTAGTCGCATATGAACAGAAATACATATACACATAAAAATATCAGGCACGCTGTATAGTTTTATCACATCCCAGTTCTTTATTATAAATTGGCTGCCAATGGAAACAATGGGTTACCTGGATTTCTTTATGCTAAAGTGCTCAGGGGATGTCGCACCTCCAACGTGGAAAGTGTTGCGCTCTAGTAACACTCCAAAGTTAACTATCTATGTTATTGTTCCAATATGTCACATACTATATTCAAATGAATAAATCATGTTCATTTGCAGGATTATATTAGTTATTAGATACGAGATCTCATGAGCTACATTATAATCAATGCTGTATCCCAAGAGACGTGGATGCATTACGGTGGCCAATTAAGAAAGCCGGGTGAAAAGTCAATCTTAATGAACCATGCCATAAATGGCGCTCATTCTTGAAGATAATGTATGCCTTAAGGAAGGTGTATCCAGGTTGAGTAATAAGAAAACAATGAGTATAATGAGATTGACGTATCATGACAATGTGCACATTTGAATATGCAGAGACTGTACGTCGTATGATGGAGTATTAGCTTCCACCACCAGGAACAGGCTTTGCTTAAGCAATGCCAGGAAGATCAATTGGTAGAATGCGTAGCAACAAGCATTTTTTCAAACCTGAATCAATGCTTTGAATATATGTATACTTCCAATTTTTCCTTATTCAGGTGTGTCTCAAGTCAGCAAACGTATCAGTCATTTTGTATTCTCGGTCACATACATATTATCTATTCTGAAAACGTATAATAAGCCAAAGTGACATCGCTTGTATGCTGAATTTAGAAATTGGCATCCAATTCTATAAAGCAATGGACTGAATCATGGTACTCTTTATTGGTAGACATAATCTGTATGCCACTGTGTGATTCAGGGGCCAAAAAGCCCTAAACCAGATGAGCTTCAAAGCATATACTGATTACATATGGTATGCATAATGTCAGTGATTGTATGTGAAGAGAGGTATTACTGATCCATTGAAATACAAGGGTACCAATTATATTGTTGATTGTCAATTTGCATGGATACGAACAAGATGTATGTGTTTAGCACTTGAATGCTCAAGAGTCACATGATTCCATCTGATATCTTTTATTTCACAATCGTCATCAGCTATGACGTGGATCTCGGAACTTGCAAAGTTGCTGCCCATACATAAGGCGGTTAAAAACTCCTGCTAGGAGAGAAAAGGGATGCACATGTGCTATCCTGTTTACAAACGACCCAAGGGTGTTCTTTCATATATTTTCTCCCATCCTTTTGTGTGAAAAGGGATATTTATCGATCGATGGCTTGCAAGCTGACAGATATGTCCCAAGAAGGACACATGCAGTGAAGGATGGAAAATCAGCCCGGCATACATAAGTGCACATAATGCTCACTCGCATGCAAAACAAAGCAGTATCGTAAAAGTGTAAAAAAAAAAAAAAACAAATAGAGTCGAGAACAAGTTTGACAACGAGTGTATGCATTTAGGAGTAGGGTAATAGCCGTAATAAGAAGGGGGGACATCAGCTGGTGCATAATAACACTGCAACTTTCAAGATCTACCTTACGTCGTTTCGTATTTGCTTGCTGTCAGACCATCCCTTTTTCCCAACAATACCCCTTACACTATTTCATCCCGTACGACTACTACCTTGAAGGAAGATTGGGTGGCAACAATGATGTAGTAAAGGGCTTATAATATATCCCCGCCGCATACAAACCCCTTTCAGCCGCCCTTTTTTCCCCTGCTTGCAACTGTTTTGATTCCATCGTACATGACCTTGGAAAGACGCGATCGGCTAATGGTATTGCTATTACATACTCAATCTGCACATATCCGTTAGATCATAGTATAGTCAACTCGACGATGTAGTTTTTTTTTCGCGATTGATGTATTGAGGAGGTATGACAATTTTAGATTTCTGCTTACTATCAGCTTACAAGCAAACTCGGTTATATGTATGTAGTATCGAGGGCGTTCGGGGATTTCTAAGGGATTGGCAGTGTACTTTGGACACGTGTGGTGTTATGTCGGCGGCATAATCACTATTCTCTCATGTTTTGAAACATCCCCCCTATTTTGTTATGAGAATTTGCTAAGCCAAGTACACGCTGGTTGTATAAGGTTTAGCTCCAATGGCTTTGCTGTGGTCGTTTGTCCTTCAAGGGTGAAGATCGAGAATTATATGTATCCGAGAATGTGATGATTATCTCTCCGAGTCTCAAGGGTGTTGAATGGCAAAATAGGATTTCTCATGCAAAACGATGCTGATAGATAGCATGGGTTTTTTGATCCATCCTCCCATTGTGATACCAATAGCTATCATCTGTGGGTATAATCCCAAAAATGGATAAGCACCTGAGACGGTGATGCTGGAAAAACCCACTCTTATTTATGCCGAATGGTACCCATTTCGCATAATGGCACACACGTACAAACTAGCTCGCACTCAGAAAAAATACGCGATCTTATTTGCGAGTGCAATAAGCAACGGTTGGGATTTTGTTTCTCTTTTCTTTTTCATCTCACTCTTGATCATGGACCAGCATAATCCTAAAGCTATTCTTGAACAAGCCGTTGACCAGCTTCAACACGCAAGTAGATGGGAGCTATTGTTGCCAATGATAACTAACATGCCACTCTTATAGGCTCCTCCTTCAACTCAAAAAGTCGAACTTGCAGAAATGGCCAACAAACTTCATCAAAGTGTTGCTGGTGGCGCAGAAATGCAGTTTGACAAGGATGATAATCCCATCATGTCTGGCAAGCAAGCAGACGAATGTCCATTCTTGCAAGAAAAGCAACACCATCAATAATAGGAATCTATTATGCCTTGTTATCATTTTCTAGTTCACTTTTCGATACTCTCTACGTCATGAAACATTAAAGAACCCCACGCTTTTTTTCATTATCATACACTTGCACACATTTATGATCTTTGCATAATAAGCATGTTTTCTTTCCTTTGTTCTTATTATCCATGTCATTGTTGGCAACTAGCAGACTTTTGGATGGCTCATCATATGGATCGACAAACTTCACAAACTGCGCTACAGATGCATTAATCAACGTAACACAAGTATCCAGCCAATACGATCAGCATCACCACACTTACCAATTACTTATCGAGGGCAATGTGCCCGGCATCACTTATCCACCCGTTGAAAGTAGGTATCAATGAGAACAAGATGTATATTATACATGTACAATGGAACTGATGTTGGACATGGATAAATGTTGCGTTTGTGCATCAACATTATGCGTATGCATATAAAATAGCATATGCTATGGAGACATTTACACTGGATGTTGGATTTTGGCCTACAGTATACCATAACCAATTCAGCTGTGAAAACTGTATCCAGCATGGCATGATCCAACTTGAAAAGGTAGCTCACAAGCATTCGATTCACCTGCAGCTCATACATATTGTACATTGTTCTCGAAGAATTTCTCGACAATGCAGATATCATTTCCATTGCTAGATATTGGTGCACGATACGACTTGGTGATGGAAACTACAACGCCCATTGTTTGCGTGGAAGTTGCACCAGTGGGATACATAAACCAAGAATGGCGCAAGGTGTTCCAGTATATGCCATTAAGTTTGGTTGCACTTGCTGCATGTGTCACACTGCTTGCAATAGTAATCTTTAGTGATGGCAGTCGATACCATGACTTTTTCGTTGCTGTTATGGTATGCCAATCTTCAGGAATTACTATGAATGATGCCATAGCCTATGCTCAGTATGTTTTTGCTGCTGGTACACTCAATCTGGCATACCCACAATTTTATGCGCTCTTTACTGCGAACTTTGCGTGGAGCTGGCTATTGTTCTCTCCATCATGGTTACATAACATACTGGATCCAGAAACACCAGGTGTAGGTGCATCAGTATCAACCAACTTGACACATCTCGCTAATGTTATGGATATCGATCTACGAGTTTTGTTTCTCACGAGTATTCTATTTTTTGGCATATGTCTTGTCATTCTTATATTGATATGCCTTACAATGTGGGTATGCTATGAAATGCTCGCCATATCAAATTCTTATCGATTCAGTGGAAATCGCAGAAAGCTTGGTAGCGTGTGTATTGGTAAAAGGATTCAAAATTGTGGAGTGTGTCGCATGTTTACCCACATGTCAAATAACGAGACATATCAGGATGCATTGACATTGGTTATCAATATTATTATAGGTTGGATTATCCAGTTGACAACAATCACATATCTTCCATTGGCGGCGCTCTCATTCTACCAATTGATGGTGCCTAGTCCATGGTATTTGACTGTGTTAGCGTCATTCATTCTAGCAGGTGTATTGTTCGGAGTATACAGTCGCATTGTGATTCTTGTGACACAGCGCCATGGCACATCATCGGATCCCAACTTTTTGTTACGCTATGGTCAATTATACACTCCATTGCGAAAGAACAAGTTCTACTTCTTCATTCTTGTGTTGATACATCGATTGCTAGTTGGCGGTATGATTGGCTTATTCCAAATGAGTGGTGAAGCTCAAACAGGTGTAATGCTTATAATGGATATTGCCATGCTCGCACTTTACGCCACACTTTCACCCTATGTCGATCGGGTAGCGAATTTTCTCGCTGTTCTCACTGCAGCTATTCGATCCATTGTTGATGCTCTTAATGTATTGTTCTTGGCATCAATTGCACTCACTGATCGTCAAAAACAATATGTCGCATATACCCAAGTCGTCCTTCATTTTGTTATGTTTGCTGTTTATCTTGGCATTCATCTTTCGAGATTCTTGATGATCCTTTTCGGTGGATGTTGTGTTTATGGTAGTTGCTGGAGGAGAGGAAATTACAGGAGGAACAATCATAATCAGCGTTTATCCTTGGGACAGATTCAGCAGCAGCAACAACAACATACGCAGCCTATATCATCTCAGCCGGAACAGCAACCATTCACTACATCCTCCTTATTAGTCTCCCAATCACCATGTCAATCAGTGTTATTGCAATATGCTAACGCATCATCTCATTCAACAACTACCACTTCCTCCCACTCCTCTTTCACATCATTTAGAGAAGAACCATAATAATGACGCCTAATTGACTCCCTTGTATACACGTGTATTATTCTATTATCTTTGTTATCACATTGGATCTCCTTTCTATATACATTATGAAATAAACATCGCACCCTGTGTTCCTCCTATAACTATGGCTTGACAGCATCATCCCTTTCGTGTCCCGATGTCAAATCTTGCATCATGGATTCGGTTTTCTTCTTTAGCTCGGCAAGTGCATTGAATATTGTAGATGTAATACGGATCCTTGCTTCAGTCTCAGTAAGTTCGCCAGTACGCCATGCATCCAAAGTTTCCTGGAAATCGATAGGATCACCAAACGCCAATGTTACGGGCTGAAAGAATCTCACTGGAGGGCCATGTAGCGGTCTCACCTGTGCCATACCTTTGAAAGGGATGCAAGGAGAGATGATACACGCACAGCGGAGAAAAGGAATAAAGCTCAAGATCAACCAACACCTCTCTTTCTCATGTGGGGGTGATAAATCCATACCATCCATACCATCCACATACACCACCTCATCCTTCACACTCACAAACCATATCCTCCATTCTTACCTTTTAGAATGACGCGCACAATCTATCCATTGTAATGTGTCTCCTCAATTTCTGTTTGCATTTTGCCCTTGCATCGAAATTTTGTGCGTTCATCATAAACCAATATGCCCTTTCCAAAGTATAACCCCTGACTCCTATCAAACACCCATGTCCCCCTGATCCCATCTTTATCCCTTGTACACATACACACACGTCCCCCACATCCTTCAACCATGCTTCTCCCAAAAAAGTCATCATCACCCTCAATTAACACAGAAAAAGATGTGAAAATATCTTACCATTATGCCATACGGGTATCACAATCGGGCATCGTTCCGATTCCATAACGATTCGACCAACACCCCATTTGAAACGGATCATTGCATCACTTTGGTTCACGCGAGCTTCTGGAAATATGTGGATCCACCCATTTTGATTGGATTTGTGGATTGCATAATCAACAGCAGGTTGGTAGATCCCACTTCCTCGAATCGTGGGAATAGCTTGTCCAAGAGTAAAAAAGATCGACCTTGGTCTATACATTGAAATGTGCGCATCCATGTTAGATCTGTAGCTGTCACGATAATAAAATGCAGGAAACTGAGGGATCTTACAGTGTTGTAAAGCAAATATCAGCTGCACCAAGTACCCAACGCATCTTGTCAATAGTAAACAATGTCCCGACAGGTAGTACACCCCACAATACAGGATCGTCCCAAACTGATTCATGATTTGACACTATAGCATCATTATCAATAATGTATCTCAATGAACAACGCATCCTATCCTTAAAACTTAACCTGTAATCAACGCACGATCACGGTGCTCCTGATCCACAATGGTCATAAACTTGTCAAGATTATATACACGTGTGTATTCCAGATATTTGAGGACAATCTTGGATACCATGCCAACTCCACCAACCACCAAAGTGCTTCCTGCACGCCATAGCCATCCATTTTCTCCTTGCCACTGAGGATCATAACGTTTTTCAATAAACTTTGGTAAACTTGACCACTGAAATATCAAAGGCTGTTTTGTATGCGAGTGTGCTACTTGGTCGCCCACCATGCTTTCTTCCACTTGTTGATTGTCATGTTCCCATGGCGACAGTCGATTTACACCGTAATGCTGCTTGTAATATATCCCCGAAGTTGTCACAGCAACTGCAGCTGTCAAGATACCCATTCGCTTTGAGTTGATAAATGATAACCGCCGCATTGTGCAATAGCAATACGCACAAGCACAAGCTTGTTTGAGAATGTTTACAATAGGCTAACACCACCACGCTGGCCAAATGATCGGAACATTCTACCAATCTATATCTTGACACGTGAGATCTAAAGTCAATCTACGCATACTAACATGATATGCACATCCACATTCACATACATGTATTATCTTCAAACTACATTGTTCGGTCACTGATGATTGCTTTGGAGAGATTGAAACGAAAAATTTGGGTTGGAATGCTACTTGTTGCTGCTACTTGATACGATCACTGCAGTGTAGTCGCTCATTGTGTACGTTTGGTTTTTCGTTTTTCCCCTTTCCCCGCCATAGAGGGGTAATGAGGAAGCTTCTGTACGTGGCCAGATCTCAATTCGTAAATGTATCAATAGGGGGAAATAGCAAGGGGAAAAACAAAAAGGAGGAAGGAGTTATACGAGGGGTAAGCTTGTATATGCATGTCATACATGCAAACGACGCAAGCCATGGAAAAAATGGTGTTATGTGTGGGCAAAAAAAGAAAACGACATGATAGGAGCGAATGATGGCGGTGAAAGAAAAGAGTAGATCGACTTGTAAGTGAATAAACGCTTACTGCGACACGGGGTATGGTGCTTAAGTGTTTGTGTGAAAGGGGTTGGTAGTTGGAGCATAATATCATTCAGAGTGCCAACTATGTGAATGCATCTATAGAAGAAGAAAAAACTTATCCCTGGAGCGTCAGCCATCAGGTGTATGTGCCCCTTGCATAACCTTTTCAAAACAAGGCGGAAATCATGGAAACGCACGAAAAAGACGGGAGGATTGATGATGGCACATTGACAAAATGGTTCATCCACACACACAATTTGCATACACATGCACTTACCATCACATCATTGGCAACAACGGCGGGCAACAAAAATATTATGTAGCATGCGTTACAAACATACGTAGCACACACATTATGCCGCGTGCAAATTAGAAAGCAAATAACAAAAAAGAAACCGCGCTTTATCTTGAGAAAATAGGAGCAATGTAGATGAGCAAATAATACCGTACACATTCAGCACTCTATTGCTAAAGGGAGCAATTAAAGTATTAGATTGTCATCTCTATAGCCTACATTCGGCCATGTTTTGATTGTGTGGTACTTATTGGATAGGAGTGAGGATATGTTTAAGGGGGAAGTATGATGGCAAATGAGAACAGAGAAGCCGTCTCAAACAAGGTATGGACCAGAAATAGCAGATGGGTTGCTGCAAAGTATACGGAAGCACAACCGAAAAGGAGTGATGCTTGACGTGAGTGAGCAAAATTTTGTTCCTGCACATACACATACACTGCAACATCCGAAGGAGGCAAAAACGCAAAAAGGAGATTGTCATGCAAGGCTCACGGAGAGATTGATTGAACCATTGCAGCATTCATCGAGCTCGACGATTAATATAAAAGGATGGCCATAGGAGAAGCCATTACGATCACTCATCAACTCATCTTCTCTTCTAATCACCCATCTAATCTCTTCTCTATATACACAAAAAAAAATGAAGTTCTCCATTTCATTCGCTATTGCCGCGCTTTATGCCGCTTCATCTATCAACGCTGCTCCATGTGGTGTGCCTGGATCTGATACCACAACTATTGGTGGTGCTACTACTGTTCCTGATACCGGGTTCCATCATGGTGGTGACGATCATAAGACCCAAGTTAACAATGCTCAGAGCGGTTCCAGAGCAAGTGGACCAGTAAGTGTTTTTATATCAATTAATATTGCGTGATATTGTGGATTCTAATACATGATCGTTTATCTAGGTTGCTGTCAATGCTCTCAATGATCTCACTCTTTTGGGACAAAAGAGTGAAGAAACCAAGAGTGTCCAGCACCAGTCTCGTCGTGATAATGGTGCTCAGCTTAACAATGCTGGTTATGGCTCTAGTGCTGATGGTGTCGCTGCTATCAATGCTCTCAACGATGCTTCTATTTTGGCTGAAGTCTACCACTCACTCTACAATGAGCAGATCCAAAACACTCGCCGTGACACTGGAATTCAAGCCAACAATGCTGGTCATGGTTCCGAAGCTAAGGGTGTCGCTGCTATTAACTTGTTGAACGATGCATCTGTTGCTAGCCAAGTGGCTCATGATTCCAAGAGCGTTCAAGTCCAACATGATCGTCGTGATCGTGGTACTCAAATCAACAACAACAAGTCTGGTTCCCGTGCTTCAGGTGTTATTGCTGCCAACGCTCTCAACAATGCCAACATTTTGAGCCAAAA